>QLSR01000183.1:270674-283471 GCA_031780015.1 Citrullus colocynthis
TTTAAAAAAAAAAAGGGTTAGGTGTCTTTCTTCAATGTAATTTAACATGGTATTAAGTTAAAAATTCTATGTAAAAATAAGGTTAAGGATTCCCTCTTTTTCCCTCATATTCTATAACATATTCAATACCATGTCTTTAAGGTTGCATTGAGAGTTTTCAAGCGTGTGTTCTACGACATGCATTAATAAAGCAATGGAGCAGTTAAATAAGAAACCTTAGGAAATTGAAACTTCTAATTAATCAGATAAGAATTCCTTTTGTAATAAGTAAGAGACCTCAGCAACTTCTTTATGACTTACCGATGGATGACACCTTGTCCCTGAGCAATTGGAATTGGACGGACTCTGAACACTTAACGTAAAACAAGAGTTGTACAAAGGAGAACCTGCAATATTTGTTTATAGGCTAATAAGGACTTCAAGCACAATGTTAGAAAATTTGGTCGAAGGAAAAGTTTCTTAAACCATAAAATAGTAATTTTTCCTCTCAAGAGACCTTTTTTTAGAAAGAAAAATGGAAACCGAGAAGTATGTGTATATATACACACACACACAAAAGAAAAAAGGGGAAGGAGATCTTCCGCCTTCTAAGAAGAAAGTAGTACAAATAACAAGAAACTCTGCGATCTATGTTCATAGAAGCTAAAATTAAAACCCAAAATCTGCAGAAACTAGGTTATACAAACACATAGAATCTTTATTCAAGAGGAGACAAAAAATATCACAAAAGAATTGCGCTAGTTTTAAAGAATCAAGAATAAAGGAAAGTTAGAAGAAGAAAAAAATAAGAAAATTAAAAAGGAATTGAGACGTAGAATCCAGAAGGAAGCATTAAAATATTAAAGAATTTATAGAATTCCTTGCAGAAAAGAGAAAACAATCACTGATTCACTGAATAAATAGCAAGAAACAGCACCTGTTTAACTGAGAGCCCTGAATTTAATAATAAGTCGAATAAACCATATCCAAAAAGCATATCCTACTTCTATTAAAGAGCTTATATTGAGATTGCGACAAGAAGACTCATCCTCCTTTCCTTTATCCATGCCAGCCAAACTTGCTCCTCAGATAGAAGCTTGTGGTTTTGAGTTTCGTGAGATTTTCCTTCAGCTTCCTCTCAACATGGATCTCATCTTGTTAGATGGGATAAAGTATCCAAGACTCAAGCTAAGGGGGGGCCTCGGTTTCCAGAGTTCGGCTGATAAAAATTGTGTTCTTGCAAAATGGATCTGGAGATATTACCATGAAGATGGTGTGCTTTTTGGAGGTAGATAATTGATGCAAAATATTGAGCGACTCCTTTTAAATCGTGGCCCAACTACAAACTTTCCTGATTGCATTAAAGGCCCTTGGTGTGCCTTCTTGCTGCACATGAATCTCATAAACGATAGAGTTCCTATCAAAGTGGGGAATGGGAAAAACACCTCCTTTTGGTGTAATCATTGGCTTCGGATTTCTCCCCTAAAAGAAGTGTATCCTCGGTTATACTCTTTCCACCCCAAAACTATCCTCCATTCATGATTTATGGGACACACAATGGGGATGGTCCCTATGCTATAGGAGGGATCTTAAGGATGAGGAGTTTGAGGATTGAATTGATCTTATGGATTGCCTCAATGGAGTCCTTCCACAACCAAGGATAAATGGATTTGGAAACTGGACACAAAAGGAATATTCTCCACAAAAACTCTTTCCCTTGGTTTGGGAATTGATCTGGTCTCCTCTAATCATCCTTTTCATGAAGCAATCTGGGAGGATTTTTACCCTGAAAAGGTTAAATTCTTCCTTTGGGAAGTCAGCCACAATGCCATCAACACTTGCAATAGGGTTCATAGACAGTTTCCCCACATGGCCCTTTCTCCTCACTGTTGCATCATTTGCAAATCTAACTTCGATTCATTGAGCCATCTCTTTATCAACTGTCATTTTGTCAACAGATTTTGGAAGGAGATCTCCTCCTTATTTGGATGGATTACTGCCTTTCCCAGTGACATCAACAACCTCCTCTCTTATACACTCACCAGTCAGCCCTTAAGAAGATCATGTGGATGCACTTGATTCGTCCTTTTTTGTGGATTACATGGAAGGAGAGAAACAATCGTCTATTCAATGATAAGGGAGGTTCCTTTGAATGCTATTTTGAACTCATTATCTATCATGCTATGACTTGGTGCAAGTGTACTCTTTAGTTCATACAATCTTACTTCTCTTTTGACCAATTGGAGGTTGCTTTTGTAACTCCTTTGGCTTGGGCTCCAGCCACTTTTTGTAGATTTCAGACATCAATGAAATTTGTGTATTAAAAAAAAAACACCTTTATCCCGAGAAGAAAGTTGTGTTGGTTTAGCTTTGCAAAGTTTTATTTTGTCTTCTCTGAGATAATTGAATTGACTAGCATGAGGAGATCTATTATTTCTTTGCTGGTGATGGTTCTTCCAAAGCTTCTTAACTTCTATAGATGAATTAATAGTTCTTGAAAAGCTGAGGAGTTTTTCAAGGCATCTTCTGCAGTAATGGCTTGAAGTTTGGAAGCTTGATAGAATCAATCTATTTTGAATTGAGAAGCTTTTAATTTATGCTTCATAGGTTGATTTATAATAGATTTTAAAAGGTTTTTTTGTTGGTTGCTAGTCGGTTCTTAGTTTTCTTTTGAATTTGCTATCGGTTATAAGTGTTTGATGGAGGCCTTATTCATAGTTTCATGATTCATCTGCAACCTCTCTAAGTCCTTCATCTTCGGAAGAGCATTTTGGAAAAGCTCTTGGTTCTTTAATGATTATCTATTTTCATAACTAATCTCTATTTGGTTGCATTTGATATTTGGATTTTTTTTTCACTCCCCTTGGAGGTTCGTATCCCTTTGAACTTTTACTCCTTTTCATTAAATCAACGAGAAGTTGTTTCTTGTTCAAAATAATAATAATAAAAGAGCTAGGCAGTGAGAGCAACTTGGGAGATAAATCTAATCACTATTCTAAATGTTTCTCAGATTACCTGTAGGTTGCATTGCCAGACCCAAATGAAACCACGTCTCCATCATACAAGCTTGCTTCTTTTCTCGGAAGCTCGTGAATTTTCTCCTTCAACCCAGAATTCCTTCTAACAAATGTCCCATATTTGGAGCAATCGCTAATCCTCACTTTAGAGGAAACATTAGATAAGTAACTATTGTGGGACTTTAAAGAGATCATAGCGTCTACAAGTATCTCTGCATGGATGCGGGAAACTCCTTTATCTTTTGTTATAGTCAAATCGCAGCCTGCGGAACAAATAAGATCACATTACGAGCAAACAACTGAGAGCATGATTTGAGAGAAAAAAATAAGGTGACTGTTAGAAGAATTCAATGTTTAAACTATGTTTCTAATGAAAAAGGCAGTACAAAAAGGAAAGATAAAGACAATGAGAGCAAAACAAATGAACTACAAAACATTATGAAAAATGTTTATAAAATTAATTAAGTGATTGCTTAAAAAGCTAAGAAAAAGGATGTGCATGAGGAGCCTCCCCTCACATAGGCACAACTTTATGTACGCCCTCCTGCATAAGCACTGACGCTGTGAGGCATGGTGCAACACGTCTTAGCAGTCCTGCTGTTCTTTAAAACCATAATATCAAATTGTAAATGCCTCCCTCAAAAGTCAAAACACTATCCTTCTGTCCTTCACCTGAAGTGATAGCCTCAACCTCTCTCTAACATATCAAAGCAACAATAATGGTGAACTAACCTATCAAAGCAACAATACGATTTCGAGTGTGTGTATGTGTGTTTTTATGTTTCCTAAGTGGATTATCTGGAGCCCCCTCTAAGATCATTTTTATCCTAAGAAGTTCCGAATTTTTAGCGTTGTTGCTCTGAATGCAACTTCTAGACTTGATCAAGTTACAAAATTTGCTTACATCTCCAAATAGCAATAAAATTCTTCCTAGAATAGTAAATAGCTTGATGTAGATCTTCTATCATCAATAGACTTTCATAGTCTGCATCCATATAGACTTTCATGAAATCTAATAAGCGCCAAACATCACTAGGCTGCCTATCAAACCCTCTAAATACTCGGTTAGGGACATTGGGTACACTTATAGCTGAGTGATCAAGTGATTAAGATTATAGTATAATCATATATATGTTTCTCAAATAAAGATTATATGAAATAACAAAGACGGATGTAGCATTTAGAAGAAAAAGTAGTGGGCAAAATGTAAGTAGAAGCAGAATCGAAGTACCTTTACGACCCACTTTGTACTTTCCAGGTGCAAAAATGTAGAATTTATCCTCGCCTGCAACACGCACTTGATTATATAAATAATCCACCCAAACAAAAACTGACGATTCTTCAAAAACTTATTTCATTACAATATAAAGAAAAACCACTTTTTCGGCAGCAGAAGTAATTAGGAAATCACGAAGAACGAACCGACCTGAAAGAGGATCGACGGGGAAGAAGCCCCAAACCATTTTTTTTTTTTTTTTATTTATAAATACTGTTTTTCTAATGTTAACAATTGATGAGCAACAATTCCATAGAAGCAAGGGAAGGGAAGAGAAGAAGAGAAGAAGAGAAGAAAAGAAGAACAAAAAGGACGAAGAGGAAGGAATTCAGAATGATTAGTAAAAGAACACCTGGTCAGAAGTGAACCGGGCTTTTATAGGAAGCGTTGTGAATTTGGTTATTATCACAAAAGGTTTTTTTTCTAGTACAATTGGGTTATCGGTTCAAACCACATGCTAAGTTAACACATTTACATAGGTAAACTCATTTTGACACGATATTAAGAACTTGTTTGGTTGGATTATCTTTTATGTTTGATAGTAATTCTGGATTTTACTTTTTAAATTATTTGATTCAAACCATGCAAATTCTCTCACCAACAAATTTGATGTTGTTATTTTATGCATATTTTGAATTTTAAATTTGAAAATGCATAATTATATTTAAAAAAACAACAAAAACGTTTAAAAATATAGTAGTTCAGATTAATTATAAATTATATAACATTGTAACATTAATTATGTTCATAAATTAATTAGTATTAGCTTATATTCAACTATAATTGTTTATAAATATAGTATAAAAAATATTGAGAGAAAAATTCTATTTATACTCACTAAATTTTAGGGCTTGTATCAATTTAAACCCTTAAATTTTGTAAGTGTGTCAATTTACCCCTTCCATTGTATTCTATTTGGGAAAACTTTGGACGAAACATATAATTGGATCAAGTGAGCCCCTAAACTTTCAAAAATAGATCAATTTAGAGTATTAGTCAAAATATTCTTTGAAAATTGCTCATGCATTTCTACACATCTTTGAGAAGTAACGTATGGATGATTTTCAAAGGTTATTGTAACGAAGGTTCTAAATTGATTAGCTTATGAAAATTTAGAAATTTAATTGGCTTAACTTATAGGTTAAACGAAATTTGGAGGAGGGTGTAAATTGATACACTTACGAAAGTTTAGAGTTTAAATTGATATGATTATCAAATCTAAAAGAGATTATCTACCCTTCTAAATCTGCCTTTGTTTTGAATTGAATTATTACAGACAAGACTCTAATCGGTTATGGAAAAACTATTAAATGACTTGTTACTCAAACCTGGATGTTAAACAAAAAGTACAAACAAATGCTTGTAACAACCAACAAATTTAACAGTAAGCAAAAGAGAGATTTCACACAAGAGTTGGTAACCCAGTTTGGTGATAACCACCTATGCCTGGGGGTAGTGTGCCTAGAAAGATAATCACTAATATTGAATGGTTAAGCATTTACAACAATGTACTTATCTGTAAAGTTTCGACTTCTACAATGACCTTGTAGAGTTTAATTTGCTAAGCACCTAGGCTACCTCTAGATGTGAGACTCCCTCTCAATAGTACCTAAGTTCCCCTTAAGTTTGTTAATATTAGTGATGGACATGTTGGCTTCCAATAATGTGTGAGACTCCTCTCAATTTGATTATCTTTCTCATGACTCAGTGAACTTCCTTCACATGAGAACTTAGGTCCCCTAAGTATTGAGAACTCCCTTCTCTTATTGTAATACCTTAGGCTCCCCCTGAGTATTGAGAACTTCCTTATCTGATTGTAATACCTAGGCTCCCCTTAAAGCTTGAGAAATCCTTCTCGATGAATGAGGTCTTGGGCTCCCCCAAAGACCGAGAATGTAAGCACCGATTTGTAAAACCAAGTGTTAGGGAGAGCAATGCGATTGAGGCTATGCGTTGCTAGTGGAGAAGTATCCAAGAAGTAGAGTAAAATTTTAATTAAGTGGTGGCCAAGACCATGCGTTGGTGAAAGTAGCGGGAAGCTGAATTATTTGAGGAACCATGCATTGTTGATTGAATCAAGAAGGGTTGTGAGATGAGGTAGTCGGCACATCGAAGGAAAAGTGATCATTGGCAGGGAAAGAAATATGATTGAACCATGCGTTGAAGTCACCGTTCGCCAAGACAACCATGCGTTGAGGTTACCATGCGTCGAAGATAGCCATGCGCTGAAGTCACATTGCGTCCAAGACAGAATGGTCTTGACACGATGAAGTTAGTGATGTGAGTGACTATGTTGTAAGCGTCGGAAGTAAGAGGCGCCGAGAACACCATGCGTTGGGAATGGTTAGTTGCTGAAGACGCTGGAGGAGAACATAGACATGAGTGCCTTGCGTCTAAGGAAAGACCAGCGCCAACCTACGGTGAGGGGTAAGTCGGCATTATCATCTTGGTACTTGTGAGGGATAAGTCGGCAGTATATATATAGGTGAATTTAATTATTTTCAGACATTTCGAGAACTTAAGTCAGTTCCATCTTTCAGAGAAACCACCAGAGAAGGAAGAGGAAGGTGTTCTTATAGTTTTTGGGCGAAATTCTACCTGTTTTGGTGCTCAAATCCGAGCTAGAACAAAGGACTGATCATAGACGCACAGACTGAATAGTGGTTGTTGTTTGGAGTAGAACGACACAAGGAAGCCGAGTTTGGGGCTAAAATTTTGAGGTTAGTAAGTTAACATAATTCCTAACAAGTCTTATGAAGGATGGTTAAGCTAAAACCGAAGTTTATCACATGAATCTTTAGGTAAAAGCCGTAACTACAGAGTTGCTATGCAATCCGGAGCAATGCGGAGTAATTTTGGCATAATTGGAGAACGAAAAAGAGCTAAGCCCTGAAATTTTGAGGTAAGCTGTGGAACTTAATTCTTTACAAGTTCATAGAAGAGAAGAAGTCTTAATATGGGCTGGAAATGCGTTTTTTTTTTAGCAGGGATTAAGTAGAGACATCAAGCAGTAACAGTCAGCTTTGTTAAGGAGAAACTAAGGCTCAAGTGTTGATATAACAGCAAGTGAGCTGCACGTAAGGTGTTCTTGGAAATCAAGGTATAGCAGAAGGGTAAGGGATAACTTGTAGTTATAGATTTAGAGTTAAGGCTTGAGAATAAACTAATGAAAGCTTAACCGCATGATGTGCTATAAACATTGAACATATGATAAGTTGTTGTTTATGTTCTTATGAATGGGAAAGAAGTATAACAAGGGAAAATCTTTGTTTCAGGCCAAGAAGAGATAGGAAAGGCTTATAATCCATTCAAGGCCTAGAAAGAGTTGTGAGTGACATTTCTTTTACTTTAAAATGATTTTGTTGAACATAATAGTTCGGTTTTTCAATGAAATGTGAATTTCTGATTAAATGCTTTATGAGACAAATATTATGTTCTTAAAGCTATTGAAAAGCATGTTGATGAGATGTTATTGATCTAATAATTGCCTTGTATTCTTATGAACGATTTGTATACGAATGGTTTATATGAAATGTTGTTTCTAAAAAGGAAAATGTTTTAGAGGAGGCTCAATGCTAATAAGGCATGTGAGTCCCCCCGGGACCCAGTACTTGGGCAACCCGCCTATGTAATGTTTTAGAGGAGATTCAATGCTAAAAAGGCATGTGAGTTTCCCCAGGACCCAGTACTCAAGGACATGAGAAGGTACATGGGCAACCCGCCATATTCCTATGTGCACATAGAGGTTATATGCTGGTGCGTTGAGTCTTGCTCCGCATCGAGTCTTATATGCTTTCGACGTTGGGGTGTTGAGTTTTGCTCCACTTCAATTAAGGGAAAAGTACTGCACTTAAACTGATTTCTTATGACTTGCTGAAAATCATGTATGAGGTGATAAGGGCAATTAAGTTCATTATAACTAATGTATTTGAAGTGATTACATGTTTTATGTTTAATGTTGAGCATAGTTTTACTACTGATGATTTCCGAACTAAAATGGTTTGTTAAAATTGTCACTCACTGGGCCTTTAGCTCATGTTTTCAATGTTTTCTTTCCCCTTCAGGTAGCAAGGACGTTTTTGGTGCTTTGTCTTCTCCCACTCGTCCCGCTTAAGCTTCGAGACCCTGAATAATTCGACTTGTTGAAGTGTCAGTTGTATGTTAAACCTTTATTAGGTGGCATGTAGATATGTATGTACAATTACTAAGGATTGAACTATGGGTTGTGTGAGGACATGTAAAAGAGTTGAGAGAATTTTGTTTTGGCTTATATATACTTTTCCATATGTGATGTTTAATATGTTTCAGAATGTGTATGAAGGGACGGATAGTATGCGTCACAAGAGGGGTGATGTATACTGTCCTCACATCTCCTTTCAGGATATGTAGGTAAACTTGGGAGGGGGTGTGACAGAGAATCCCTTCACTGTAGTGATGCCTTAGGTTCCCCCTAAGAAAAGGATTATTCTCAAGGTTTTGCTATCAACGAATAATGAAGATGCACATCGAAAAGAAAAGAGCATGAAACAAAGCACATTGTCGCACCACTTGGCCACACATAACAGAAATTTTCTCTGCATAAAATACCAAGGCGGCTACCCTAAAAACACTGGTAATATTCTTTTATAAATCGATGCCAAGAAAGGAAAAACAATCGGAAAAAGTATGCATCGCTTCCATTAAGGAAAAATATCAAGCATAATATATCAGCAAGAAATACCTAAATAAGGAAAGAAAATATTATGGAGAGATTTCTAATGTCACGGTCAGATGTTAAGACTATATTTGAGACAACAACGAAAACTCCACAAGCTATCTTAAAACAATTGAGAGCCAACAGACAAATCTCTAACATGTTACAAACGTTTCCATGCAATTAATTACGTAAGAAAAGGCAAAGTTGGGTCGGTGGCTCTCAAGACTAACATCAACAAAGTCTATGCTAGGGTCAAGTGGATCTTTCTAAAGAGTTGATGGTTAAATTAGGATTAGCTCTGCGATGAATCAACCTAATTATGAATTGGGTGGAATCTGTCAGTCTTATTGTACTTGTGAATGGTATGCTGAGGGAGACTTTCAAACCTTCTAGAGGGCGTCACCAAAGTGATATGCTGTCCCTTTATCTTTTCCTCCTTTGTGCAGAGGGCCTCTCCACTCACTTGACCAGGGAAGAATCTCTTTACAATATTTCTAATATAAAAGTTTCTAAAAATTGCCCTTGTTATAACTCATCTTTTCTTTCCTAATGACATAACCGGTTCTTTTTTAAGGATTTTGAGAAAGAATATCAGGTGCTGAAGAAGATTCTAAGTGATTACGAGAAGGTGTCAAACCAAGCAATCAACTGAAGCAAGTCTATGTTCTTAGTTAGCGAGAACGTGAGTAGGGGAAGTACAAAACTTTGAAGGATTGTCTGGGAGTTAAGGCGGTGAACTCTTTTAGGCTTTATCTTGGGCTCTTTTCTCTTAATGGTTGGGATGAAAGTCAATTCTTTAGGGTGGTTAAAGAGCGGGTCTGGAAAGCAATATCCAGGATGGAAGGAGAAATATTTCTTAGGTGGAGGGAAAGCGGTACTTCTCAAGGTGGTTGTCCAAGTAATTCCAAGCTACAACATGAGTTATTTCAAACTTTCAAAGAGAGTTGCAAGGATTTAGATCATTTGCATGCTCGATTCTAACAGGGTTCCATAAAGGACAAGAAGAAAAGTCAATAGAGGAGTTGTAAGAAGTTTTTTATTAACAAGGAAAATGGTGGTCTAGGCTTTAGGGATTTTAGAATCTTTAATCAAGCAATGTTGACTAAGCACAATTGGTGAATCCTAAAAAATACTAATAGTATAACTAAATATTGAAGGAAAGGTACTTTTGGAATGATGATTTCATGACAGCTAAGGTGAGGCAGAACTCGTCCACTACTATAGAAATTAAATCACTTGACATTTTTTCTAAGTCAACTATCAATGTACTTGACATTTTTTAAAAAAATGTCAAGTAAGCTCGTGTCAAGAACAAGAGTAATATTTTTTACTGGGTAAAAGTGTTAAGTTGTAATTTACTTAATATGTTAAAAATGTCAAGTATATGAAATCTGCTAACTCATTTAAAGTGTGAAGTGTCTAAATTCTTGACATTTATGATGGATCAAAGTTTCCATTAACTTGACATTTTTTACTTGTCAAATGTAATTTCTTCTTGACACTCAAAAAATGACAACTTAATTAATACTTGATATATTTTGCTTGTCAAGTTTGTATGTGTTTTTTTTTCAAAAAAAAATTGTATTATTAGAAATTACTAACAAGTATTGCTCCTGTTTTAAGGATTGACAATGATATAATTTAATTGAAGAGGACAATCATTTATTAACAAAATGAACAAACAACACATATATATAAACAATTTAAGCATAAATCAACCCAAATTTTCCACCAACCTATAACAAAGTTCATATATCTTGAACATATATTGTCAGATACTTACAACCTCATGTTAATAAAGTTCATATGAACAATTTATAAGTTATATCAACCCTTTATAGTGACAATGTTAAATGAAGATTACATTGTTAAGCTACGAGTTTTAGGGTATAAAACCCAACAATTTGGACTTGATTAAGTGTCCAATAACCCAACTTTTAGCTTGTTGATGACTACTCGTCCTAATTTCAAGTGTGCATGTATGGACACTTGAATACTTCATCACTTTGAAGGAATCACTTCCTTCCAAATTTTTTGCATGAACCCTTCACTTGCATCCCTCAACAAAACACCACATTGTTAGCGAGCTCTTTGTCGACTTCTTTACCCGGTAGCCAAAGTTTTTTCTTATTGCAAGTATCGACAATTTAATTGACAAGTCATGTTTTGAAAAGAAAATCTGTCATTTCTTTATATTTTTGTCATTCAGACAATCATGGGGTATTGTGATGAGGTTGTCATACGATGGGCCTTCTAATGGTGTGGTTATGTCTATGAATGGTTGGGTTAGGATAGTGGGGGCATTTGAACGGAAGGCATCGCCATAGGTGGGGTTGGAACATGAATGGAAGGTGTTGAAATCCTTTGTGGTCGTGAACATTGTCCATACACATCGTTAGTATAATATTGCGAACTACACCTAGATTGGACGTTCTGACCAACTGATTTTTCATTTTTGTCATCTCCTAAATTACATGCCTCAATATTTTCATCTAGTGAAGACGTGGTGGGAATATTATGTGTTGGAATGTTTGGAAAGGCTTCAACTGTTGGATTGCATTTTTAGTGCATATTATTTATGTCTACTTCATGCCTTTCATGAGGTATAACTGATACAAATAATGACATCCGGGATGCATCACTACATTTTAAAAAAAATGTAAGGTATTGATCATCCACTATGTCAATTGGGGGAATTGGGACCAATAGATTGTAACAACGTTTGATGTGTATAATAAATAGGTAAGGATCGATGTTTAGTCGTTGGTACAGAATGCTCACTAATTCACTACAAGTTATATCGTTTCTGACCTTTAGACCTTTCATGTGACCTCCAACATAATTGCATCCAGACTGGTCTCATTCCCCATCAAATTGTACAAAGATGTGAAGTAGAGTCATTAATCTGCAAATTGATCTGCAAACACCAGAATTGAGGATTTTAATTAGAAACAATCACCTAGTAAAATGTAAGCGATCGCCTAGTAACATGTAAATGATTGCCAAGTAACATGTAAGCAATCACCCAATAATGGTAAGTGATCGCTTAGTTAGTTATAAACAATCACTCACCAAGTTACAACAAAACGATCTAGGAAGAAAAACACTTACATTCTTTGTGTTTCTAGTTCTACCCTACGATGTTGATTTGTATCAAAAGAAAAAACGAACTGGACAAAGATGAAAACGATCGACACTGGAGAATGTTAGACTGCAACTCGCAGAGAACAATGGAATAAGAAGTTCGGGAGTTCGACCACCAATGAATATGTGAGAGTGACCTTCCATTAATATCCTCATATTCCATTTTTTTGGTAGAATGCTAGTTGACAATGAATGATTCGGCAGAATGTTGGTGAAGAAGTCCATAGCATCTAATACACAAATTAATTTCGGGCATCAATTTCGCTGGAGAGAGAGTTGGTTTGAGAAAGTTTCAAATTTTGGGGGTAAAATGGGTATTTTCCATGGCAAAAAGGTCACTAATGGTAAAGTTTTTAAAAAGAGGTCATCAATAGAAAAGTTTTTGGTTAATGGGTCATTTTGTGCAATTTTTCCAAACCAATCCATGAGTAGGAGGGAGAGGCTTCACTTTTGAGAGGGAAAGCGAGAGGGGCGTGAAACTCTTGTTTCTGTTCGTATAAGGAGAGGGAGAGGCTTCGCTTTGTGTATAAGAGACAAAAAGTTAATTAAGTTAGGGTTTTAAAACTCTTTTCTTATTACTTGACATTTTAAAACTAACAAGATAAGAAGCTTACACTTGACATTTTTTAAATATCAATTATTGTGTCAGCATGAAAAATAACAAAAAAAAAAAAAAAAAAAAAAA
>QLSR01000183.1:291901-361573 GCA_031780015.1 Citrullus colocynthis
GGGGGGGGGGGGGGGGGGGGGTGTAGTGATCAAAAGAGAAATCTCTATGCTATGATGCTCTTGAAGTTATGGTTCAAAGGATGGTAGCTTCCTATTGATATTTTTGCATGTTTTTAAATGTCTATTACCGTAGAGTTTGATGGTTGTCACACAGGGTTAGACAACGTGCACGATGTGCGCAGTGGATATTTTAACTGGAGGACTCCTACTTAACCGTTGACTTGTGTTGGACTTCATCAACCCTTTCCTTTATATATGTTCTCTTTTCAGTTTAACCTTTTTTATTAAATTCTTTTAAGCTATTTACAGGGACCTGTATTTTTAGACCTCTCTAATGGTTACTTATGAACGACCTTGTTAATTTAAGGTTAAGTTTCATTCATGTGATGGCTTGAAACAAGTTTCATTTCATTTTGGTTCTGTACTGCCATATTCTTATTATTACTATTTCTTCATATCTGAAAGTGGTAAATGTCTCGTTTAGGTGACATATCTTTATCAACATTGTATTACAAATGAATGGCCTTTTATGTTTTTTTAATAATATGTGGAGCAGTTGATGCTGGTCTGAGAAAAGGCCACACCTTTACCAATAATTGTACACTAGCTAGGACTTAATTATTTTTGTAGTTCATAGGTTTGGGGATAGGAGAATTCCACAACTGATTAAGTCCATTCCACAACTGATTAAGTCCACAATAAACATATTAGCTTATCATGTTCAATGAAATGATCAATCATCTGCCTTATTATTAGAACTTTACCTCTTTCTTTTTTCCTTTCTTTTTTGGCATCTTTCTTCTCCTTTCTTCCGTTCGAACCTTTGGTTTTTGTCTATTTCTTTGAAGTTATTTTATTTTCTATAGGAAGAATCATTGGAGAAGACCCTTCAGTATCTATCTTCGTAAACCATATTGTCCTTGGGTTTCTCTTTCTCGTGTAGAATGAATGATATGGAAAGACAACTATCACAACCATCTTATGAAAGTTCAGGGTTTTCTGTGAAGTAGGTTGCAGGAAGATAATAATTATTGCACAAGATAACATAGAAGTTAAGAACCTTGGCTGAGACATTCTTTTTGGTTTTTGGTGTTGACTTGTGCAAACAAGACTTGCAAACAGCAGGCAGTCATCTCCACAATGGATAAGAAACGTCTCATGTTTGTACCCAAAGATCTTAGAGAACAAATTTTGAAAGCCAAACCCAACGACACAACATTTTCTTGACCTCTCTTTCTTTAAGGCCCTTACCAAAGTTGGCCCCTCAGCTTAGAGAAGCCTAAATAAGGAGGATAAATCCCAAAAGAACCCAAGTTGGGCAATTAGGTCCAAAGTGTTTGGAGCCTATATCTTCAAGTGGGATAACTCTGGAACTTATTTCTCTCCACTGCCATTTTCCTGCCAGAAGTTGGTTTTTTTGTGAACCATTTTTAGATTTACCATTTCCCTTCCTGTGAATATTGATTTGCGGTTATTTGAAGTGCTTTCAGGTTGGTTATGACAGATGAAATCTCATTGAAGTGTGAGACCAGAGCTTTTTTATGGCTAAAAAGAAACCAAAGGGATTTTCAAGATAGAGTGAAGTTCTTAGGAAGTTCTCATGATCTTGTACTTTTAAAACTTTCATTAAAGAAAGACTTGGTTTCCTGATTCGTGAGAGTAATTTTAAAATGGTTGAGGTCACTTTTACTACATATTTTGAATCATATAAAATCAATTTTGATGGTATGAAAACCATCTTTAAAAGGGAAATTAAACATTAAATTGATTTTGCATTATTAATTACATGTTTTAAAAAACATGATGAGTAATTTCAATTTCAAAGATTCTCTTTTTCAAACTAGGATCGTATTCATCTGGGCTATTATAGGAACAAGATGCTTGTCTTGTGGATCATTGATTTCACTTTAATTGCTGAGAGGGTGTTTGGACCCCAACTTCAAGTGGGTGTATTGGGTTATTGTAGCCTATTTCATATTTCTACGTTATTGCTATTTTAAATTTCTTTGTTATAGTGTTGACTATTTTCTACTTATTCTCTCTTTCCCTCCTCTTTATTACTGTATTTATTATTCTCAACTCAAATTAAAATAGTTTGCACACTAAATATAGACTATTATAATTCAAACTAAAATAATTTGGATCCAAAATATAAACTTTTATAATACTACTATAATAACTACAAATACCCCTAAATGGATTTTGGAAGAGAGGTTAACTAAGGAGATAAAAAAAGTAGTCAACATGATTGGCTTTGGACTATTATCGATTTATTTAGAGTAGGTTTGAAATAACTTTTCAAGTGTTTAATTTTAAAAAATAAGTTAATTTAAAAGAAAGCTTTAGTTTTTTTATTTTTTATTTTTTATTTATTTCAAACTGTTCTTATAAAAATGTTTAAATGAAAATGAAATTTTGAAAAACATTTATTTATTTTTTAAGTTAATGTAAACAGAGCCCTTAGTTACTTTAACATCTTGTGATTTTGATGAAAAATAGTTCAATAATTCGATTTTAAACGACTTTAGCTATTCTGGTTGGTTTTGGTTAGGTTGGTGATTTAAACAGTTTGGATCAATTTGAGTCAAATTATTGGAAAGATTTAGCTTTGATGGTTTTAGCCAAACAAATCCCAACCTTAATGGACTATGGATGACTTTATTCTAACACTAAACATTCTTAACGCAACTTTAATGTGGTAGCTTTGAAATTTACTCACTCTTCTTTTGTTCAAAGTGAATTAGTTCCTACCTAAAACTCTTCAGAATACAGCTTAGAGAAATTGAAGCACAGAAAGTACCAACATATTTATTCCATATAACATGATGTTGGTTTTGTATTGGCAATTAATTATTCATGTTTGTTACACGGATTTTAGTTTTATAAAACTTGAGTATTGATTAATCCATATATTTTTTTTAAAAAAAATCCTGTTGAATGTGAATTCATCACCCATAGAACATGAGACTTCTTAACATCTAGCTATGTCAAAGATGGACAATGACCTTTTACTTCTAGGAAAGTTGTAACACATAATATAATATTCCTTGAACATCTTGAGCCTAAATCATCAATCCAAGAGGTCAGAGATTTGAGTTGGAAAGAAAACAAAAACCCCATCTATGAGTTTAAAGAATATCATTTATAAAAAGACATTTTACTATCATACATTCCCACAAGGACTCGACCAGAAAACCCATCAGGGCAAGAAATTAAAGCTAATTGATCCCCCAAAAAATTCATGGCATCTATATTTGGCCTTTAATATTGAAGAGATCCATATTTATGATATGATATAAAGGAAACCCCTACATTTCTCAGTCAACAGATTAGCATATTGTGGTAGCAGTAATATTAAAAAGAAATTCAATGATCTGAAAAATCCAATCAAATCAAACCCAAACAAACCAACCATGTTCTTTCTTCCTGTCCCTCTTCCTCAGTTCCTCCCATATTCTTTCATCTCAGTAAGTAAAGTGGCCAAAAAGACGGAGAGAGAAGATCTATTACAAACTATGATAATTTGTCTTTTGGAACGTACACTTGAAACAAAACTTTCCACTATGACAAAGTACTGTTCGACAACAACTTTGAAAGTCTCCTCTGAAGTCTATGGTTTCCATTTTTCTTCTTCCTTCGCATTCAACAACTCCGCAAGCTATTTACAGAGTTTGTATTTTGAAGAGGGCTATATACACAAACAAACTTTCCGTACAAAACTGATAAATGAAGCCAACCCAATCAATTAAATTTAACACAGATTTACAAACCGTCCAAAAATCTTTGAAACCACCTGCATGATAAATGAGAACTCATGAACTGGAGAAACTAAACAGCAGCAAAGGCAGAAGAATGATTAGAGTGGGTGATGTAATTTCGACTTTAGTTTAGTTTGGTCCTCGTACATTCAAAATGTTCGTTTGAGTCTTTCTACTTTTGACTTTTGTTCATTTTAGTCGATGTACTTTCTAAAAGTAACCATCTTAATCTCTATTTTCAAAATTTTAACACAATTTTATGTACAATAGATATCCCCTTTAATACAAATTTCTATTGTGAATAGTGTCATACAAAAATTGTAATGGAAAGAAATGAGATAAAAATGAAAATGAAGAGACCGCAATTGTCACATTTTAAAAGTACAAGATCAAAATAGATATTTTGAAAGAACATGGACTAAACTGAACAAAAGTTAAAAAATAGAGACCAAAATCGACATTTTGGAAGTACAAAGACCAAAATGAACAAAAGCTAAAAATGGAGGAACCAAAATAATACTTGAAAGCTTATTAGTTCAAAGCGGGAGTATTAGAACCTCTAACCTCTTAGTCGAGAGCATATGTTTTAATCAGTTGAACTATGCTTAATTTATATTCAACTGAGTCTAAACTACTAATATTTAGAAAGGACCATCAGCATTTGTTGGCTGTCTATTCTACAATGATTGTTGTCAGAAGGGCATTCAGAGATGATTGACAAACTTACTCTTTTTTGTGCAATTGAACAACAGGAGAGGTAAGAGCTCAACATGGAATCGTCAGAGCATCAATTGGAAGGAAAAGATTAGGGCATCTTCAAAGCTTGTTTAAGTTGAGCAAATGCTGCTGGGTGCATGCTACTAATGGCTGCATTAAAGGAATCTCCATGGAGTGCGGCACAAGTTTGAAGATTTCCACGTACAGAATCTTCTAGTGACAACTGATTGATAGGATCTGAAGTCTTGATCTTAACAGGAGAACAAGAAATGCATAAGGAAAGAGCTACTACATATGCTTCATCTAATAATTTGACCACTAAAACTTAGAGGGTTAACCTGTCGTCTACTAAGCTCCTTGTTTGGTATGGTTTCCACACAATTGGTCGAGCTAGTATATTCATCACTAGCATTAATATAAGAAGCGAACATTAGGAGAAGAAACTAGTACGCAAATATATTTATTCAATAACGAAAAAAGGCAAACCAAATCATCAGGTGACCACACCTGGACTCCTCTGTTTGGTCGTCAATTCCACCCAAAATGACGGTGGTGCATACACTGGAACACAGAGTAATTAAAGCATCAAAACCAAATGAAAGAAACCTCTACATATATTCACTTGCAACTATGAATATAAGATTCAAAGTCAGATCATGTACCTCAAGATCTGATCAAGCTTATCAAGGACTTGAGGCAGTCTTAAAGTCAAAATTATGGAAAGTGCTAAGCCATACATTTTCTTTTGAACGGAGGATACATTGTCCACCTGTGACCAAATAAAAAACTTGAAGGGTAATGCTGAGTCGTTGATGCCAAACCTAAGGCATTCAAGAAGTGGGAACTGTCCCAACTCAACCTTTCCATCAGCCCGTAGAATTTAGAACATGAATGTGCAGTAAGACGTATGCTTCAGTTTGAGCCTAATTCCTAAGCGCAAGTAATCATTCTCTCCCTAGCTCCTAACCATGCAACCAAGCATCAAAGGAATTTCAACCCTAAGAACTGTCAATGGAACTTCTGTTCTGATTCAAAAAGTATCCATACAAGAGATTGACCCTCTAACTAACAACAAACTAAAACGATTACCAAACTAACGCAAAGAAAGATATCCCGGTACTAACCTTGTCAAGCCACAAGTCAACCAAAGAAAGAAGAATATTTTCTTCAGTTTGGATTCCTTCTTTTTGGAGGAGCACTGTAAGGGATGGTTCAGTCATCAACTGGGCAAGATAATTTGTATTCATCACCAAAACCCTTGCCAGGATGGCAGCTGAAGATGCTTTGACAGATGTCTTAGAAGGATCACATTCGTCTTTCCCACTCAAGCATATAACTATCAATTTCTAGCATCCATGTAAAAAAAGACACAAATTTAAAAGAGAACACAAGCATCTTGGAAAGCCAAAAATTATTACAAATGGAACAAAATGGAAATTTCACAGAAAAGGTATTCGGCATACTTGAAGAGTGCTGCCTATCATTGGGGGCACGACAATAGGAAAGCACTGCAAAATAACAAGAGTAAAATTTTGGAATTACATAGATCAATACGGCTCTAAATCTTTGCACTGTGGAGAACAATTTGACATTTGAGAAAATTGATGATAATTTGTCGTCATATAGACTTGCAAATACCTATTAAATGAATCTAACAGAATAAATAAATCATCCTTCGCAAAAAAGAGAAGAAATTAATTAACAATGAGCCACTATATGAAGAACATCATTCGAGCACAACTGAAAATATAATCATCTAACATAACACAGTGAAAACTATTCTTACTCATGGTATAATAGTTCAGAATTATTTCAATAGCATTTCTTTCTTTCCACATGAAAGGTCCAAGGCTCATACGAGTCTGGAAAATTGATGGAGTCCATCGTGTGTGTAAATTCTAGAAGAAAGGCTAAGAAAGGATGAAGTTCGCCAACTTCTACATAATCATGGCCACTAAAGAATGTGAGAATCTGTGAAAATCTGTGAGAATGCTCTCTCCTCCTCCTCTCTCGCCTTGCCTCTATTCTTCTCCAAATTAATTCATTCGCCATGTCCACCATCACCATTCGATTTATTCACATAGATCGGAAAGTTTTCTCCCTCTCCCCAATTACCCCAACTGGAGGAAAACACTTCAAACTTTCTGAGCAAACCAAATCCAACATTCGATCTATCTTTATCACCTGGAAGTCTTTTGATTGGCTTGCATCTTCTTTCAATTCTCTTTACAAAGCACCTTGCAATCAAAAGTTCTTTAGAAAATTGAATGATGAAGGACATACCTTTTGGCTTGAAAAGCACAGTAACAAGCATGGCTTTTTTGCGGAGCTCACATTATTGGAACAATCTGGTCGCCGGTCAAACATCCTCATCCCAGCTATGGAAGACGCAAGGGGTTGGTTCTCTTTCTTTTCACTGGTATCTGAATACCCCATCAAGACCTCGCATTCCAGCAAAACTGTATCTTACAGTGAAGCAGTTAAAATGAACAATCCTCCCCAAATCCAACAACACAACACTGGCCCTCCTTGACAGCTTTGCGATGATCCAATTCCTCACACCAATTGGATGGCTATGGTGATTGTCCAACAATACACGCTAAAAGACTCTTGGCCGGAGATACGAGCAACTTTACAAGCAATAATCTCACCTAGATCCTCCATCAACCCTATATCGGATGATAAAGCTCTTCTTCATGTTTATGATTATGATATGGCGAAGCAACTTTGCTCAACACTCGATTGGACCACTATTGATCAAAGAAAACTCAAATTTCTCTCTATATCTCAGCCATCTTCATCCCAAAATCAGATGATTACTTCTTATGGAGGCTGGATTGATCTTCATCATCTGCCGGTGGGTTTTGGACAGAAGACATATTCAAGTTTATTGGAGATTTTTTTGGAGGCTACTTTCATTCATCTAATCAGACTGTAAGAGATTTAATCCTTCCTTTGCTCACATCAAAATCAAAGAAAACCAGCGTGGTTTCATGTCACACCCCCTCCCAGGTACCCTCTTAACCCTGGTTTAAGTATGATGTTCAAATACTATATTTAACTGGTTATTAGGTGATGGTCAAAGTTGAAGGTTGGCAGTGGATGCTGTAAGAGGGACGATGTCTGCTTTGCTCACACTTTCTCCTAGGTTAGGAGGGTACCTGGGAGGAGGTGTGACATTTCATCCCTTGCAAAGTATACCTTCCGAATAAAATCATTGGAGCCGACATCACTGTTGCCATCACTGCCCTTACTTCGGTAGCTTAGGGCTGGCGTGTTGATCTGAAACCAATGAAAGGAGCTAGCATTGATGAATCAACTGAATTTGTGGATCACAATAAATTCCGGTTTAATGATAAAGGAAAGTCTATTGCCAAAATTCCAAATCAGTCGAAATCACCCTCTCTCCCCCCATATTTGGAGTAGCCCTATTAATTCGGCATCCCTCTCTCCTACTCATCAAATCAAGTCATTGACCGAATCTCCTCAATTTATGGAGAATAATATCCTTCCTTCTCCACAAATAAATGAATCATCAATTCCCCTCTCTCCTCCAATTAAGGAGAATATCTTCATCTCTCCTCAACCAAATAATTCGGTGGACCCCCCTTCCTAAAATAACCACCTCACCTACACTATCTGTCAACTCTAGCCAAAATCAATTTGACTCAACCCCTTCCTTTAATTTCCATAAACAGAATCTCAACTCTACTAATTCGGCATCCCATCATTTTCGCAACCCTCTCTTTCCGCTGTCACCTTCCGGGCGGGTCCCACAACTCTCCACACCGGCCAAACTTTTTCCACATCAGCAGGAAAACAAAACCTCCCTTTTACTGGATCTGATACGGAAGCATACCTTTTGAGCCCTACTAATGACGTGGACTTTACCAATCCGGTTGATGATGAAGAATTTACCCCCTGTCCTCTTGATGTGGCTATTTTTGGTGACGAACCGGATGAAACTCATGACTTACCATTATACACTCTTCCACCTCTCCCATCGGACATCAGTCCAAACCAAGATCCTTCTTCAGGGCCTACTACATCGAAAAATTTGACAGCTCCTTACATTCCTCCCCTTCCAAATTTTGATCAGACGGTTCCGACCCCATCAAACCTTCCTTTCAACCTTCATGACCTTGTGTTGATTTATGTCATAATTTGATATTATTTGATATTATTTGTTGTAATTAGTCCATAGGATTTTTTCCTTGTTTGTCAATATTTCCTTACTTGGTTAAATTTGTATTCTATTTAAGTTAGGGCTTTGTACTCTTGAAAGTGTAAGAAAGAAAGGTTAAGTCTTAGTGCCGCCGCCGCTGCCGCGCCATTTGCACTCAGAGACCTCCGACCTCCGCCGTCGTCGACGTTTCCATCCGCGACTTCTCCATTCGCGTACGTCTCCATCTTCGCTGTGTCGGATCCGTGCTTCAGAGTCTTCTGCGTTTAATACCTTCGACCTTTGCCGCAATCTGTCTTCAACAATGTCTGCAACTTCGACGCCGACGACGACGATCTCAGCCGACCTCGTTTTTGACGACGTTGAACTCAAACGTTGTTTTTTTTATCGTTTTGTTGCAGTTGCTCAAATTTTTCGGGTTTCTCTCCAGGTCTGTGTCCATTTGTGTTCCGGCGTCACTATATCGAGTCTTTCAGCACTGCTGTGTCGGGTCCGTTTGTTTCTGGTTTTTAGTTTTCCGTCCTGCGGTTTTATTTTTCTGAATAAAACATGTCCGACGAAAAGTCACCGATGGCCAAAGTTTCTGATAACCATCAGCTTCCAAATGTCCAAATCACCACAATCCGACTTAATGGAGACAACTTTCTTCGTTGGCCCCAAAGTGTTCGGATGTATATTTGTGGACAAGGGAAGATTGGGTATCTCACCGGTGGAAAAAGGGCGCCTGCCAAGACGGATCCATCATATGCTATTTGGGATGTTGAAAATTCCATGGTCATGACGTGGTTAGTCAATTCCATGACTGAGGAAATATGTTCAAATTATATGTGTTATTCGACCACCAAGGACTTGTGGGACAACGTCAATCAAATATACTCAGATCTAGACAATCAATCATGGGTATTGGAGTTGAATCTTAAACTACGTGACATTCGACAAGGAGGAGAGACCATTACTCAGTACATTCACAAATTGACAAGAATTTGGCAAGACTTGGATCTCTTCGACAGTTATGAATGGGAGTCTACTAAAGATCAAACACACTATAAGAAGGTGGTAGAGGACAGTTGTGTCTACAAATTTCTCACTGGCCTCAATGATGAATTTGACGAAGTTCGAAGTAGAGTTACTAGTAAAAAGCCTCTCCCATCCATCAATGAAGTTTTTTCTGAGGTCTGCAGGGAGGAAAGTCGTCGAAGTGTTATGCTGGGCAAGAAAAGTATAGACTTAGTTGAGACATCTGCGATGATGACAGAAGCAACAGCTAATAAGGCTTCTACACCTCCGAACAGACCATGGGTATGGTGTGATCGCTACAACAAGCCCCGCCATACTCGGGAAACCTGTTGGAAAATCCATGGAAAGCCTGCAAATTGGAAGAACAACAAGCCAGGTGACAAAGGTAACAATCACTCCACACCTCCCATTGCTAATAATGCGGACTCCAATCCATTCAGTAAAGAGCAAGTTGATCAACTTCTGAAGTTGCTAAAGATCAATTCATCATCCGGTAATCCTAGTACCTCTTTGGCACAAATAGGTAACTGCTCTCAAGCTTTTTCTTGTCTTAATTCATCTCCATGGATCATAGATTTTGGAGCTTTAGACCATATGACTAGCACATCACTTGACTCATATTCCCCTCTGTATAGCATTGAGAAATTTGAATTGCAGACGATAGTTTCAATTCTATTGCAGGAAAAGAAAAAAAATTCTATGGACTAATTACAACAAATAATATCAAATAATATCAAATTATGACATAAATCAACACCTTGCATCCTTACTGTCCACCCATGGCCTATGTGTTATGGCCATCCCTTCCATTACTCCACAATCCAAACCGAAACGTCCAGCGCCGGTTACAAGCAAAAAACCTAAGTTACAGAGAGAGTTGCAAGGACTTTATTCCTCAATACATTATGATAAGACAGCAACATTGGCTATTAGGAAGGGATCTTCTGTATATTAATGAAATTTATATCCTGGAATGTTCGCGGAATCAATTCTTGGAGAAAATGTACTTTGGTTAAAAAGCTTATTGAACAACATAATCTGGGTATTGTCCTTTTACAAGAAACAAAGCTGTCATCTGCGGATTCCCATCTGATTAAATCAATATGGAGCTCTTCTTACATTGGTTGGACATCCTTGGATGCTACTGATTCTTCCGGGGGGGGTGGTTATTCTCATTCTTTGGAGTGAACCAGATTTTTCTGTCAATGATGTCACTCAAGGTAATTTTTCCATCTCTATTTAGGTAACCTTGGCTGATGGTTATTCTTTTTGGCTTTCCGCCGTTTATGGTCCACCCGATAATGTCTACCATGCTGATTTTTGGCAAGAGCTTGACGATTTGGCTGGTTTGGGAGGTGATAATTGGGTTATGTTAATGTCACTAGGTGGATATGGGAGAAATCTCATGATCGAACAATATCATCCAGTATGCATGCTAGTTGGATAACAAACTACCATCTCCATGATATTCCCTTATCTAATGGCTGCTTTACTTGGTCTAGCTCTGGCTCTACTCAATATTTGTCCCTTCTAGACAGATTTTTTATCAAGGAAAATTGTCTCCAGAAGTTCAAAGTTGTTACTCTTAAACGTCTGGAAAGAACTACATCGGATCACTTTCCCTTGGCTTTATCCTTGGGAAGCATTGTTTGGGGCCCTTGCCCTTTCAGATATGAGAATTCTTGGCTGCAAATTCCTTCTTTCCAATCTATGGTTGAGGAATGGTAGAATCAACACCCCATTACAAAATGGCCACGACATGGTTTAATGATGAAATTGCGTGGTTTGAAATTGGCTATTCGTAATTGGAACAACTCTTATTGTAGAGAGGCTTCTACTCTTCCAGATCTTGTGACTCAATTATCTCAATTAGATAACTTAGAAGATAGAGCTTGCTTGAATGCTGATTAGATTATTAAACGCCGACTAATCCGTGAACATATTGAAAATTTGATGGTCCAAGAACATATTCATTGGCAGCAGCATTGTAAACTTAAGTGGCTTATTGAGGGGAATGAAAACACTCGGTTTTTCCACCGTATTGTTGCTGCCCACCACCGAAAAAGCTCCATAACGGAAATCTTGTCTAGGGATGGTACTAGTCTTTTGACTGCACAGGCCATTGAGATAGAATTTCTATCCTTCTACACATCTCTCTTTACTAAAGATCCCAAACAACGTTTTCTTCCAACCAATCTTGACTGTAAACCTATTACACACACTCAAGCTGCTGATTTGGAACAGCCTTTTACTGAAGAGGAGATTTATTTAGCGGTTTGTTCTCTTGGAACTAATAAATCTCCTCGTCCCGATGGCTTTACTGCTGAATTCTTCAAATGTTTTTGGCCTTCTATCAAATCTGATATGATATTATTTAATGACTTCTTTAATTCTGGGGGTTGTTAATGTAAAGCTGAATGAGACTTATATCTGCCTGATCCCTAAGAAAGTGGACTCTAAAACGGTTTCCGACTACCAGCCGATCAGTCTTATTTCATGTGCATACAAGCTTGTGGCTCGTGTCCTCTCAAACCGTCTAAAGAAGGTCCTTCCTTTTACTATTGCACTGAACCAATTGGCTTTGTAGCAAATTGACCAATTCTTGATGCTTCCCTGATGGCGAATGAGCTCATTGACTCTTCTCAGAAATATGGGATTGTTCTTAAATTGGACCTTGAAAAGGCTTTTGATATGGTCAATTGGGAAATTCAATTTTTCATATTAAATGCTTTGGTTCTCTCTGGCGTTCTTGGATTAATGGTTGTCTCTCTAGTGCAAACTACTCCATTATTCTAAATGGTCGTCCTCGGGGCAAGATTATCCCAACGCGTGGTATTAGACAGGGAAACCCCTTCTCTCCCTTCTTATTTATCATTGTTGCTGATTGTCTAAGTCGCCTACTTGTTCATAGTTCATCTTTAGGTCTCACTATTGCTCACCCCATTGGTCAGTCATCCTTTTTGATTAATCATTTGCAGTTTGCAGACGATACTTTGCTATTCTCTATTGCTAAAGGATTTGCTTTATAGTACTTATTTGGTGTGATTCATATTTTTGAATGTGCTTCTGGCCTTAAAGTCAATCTTGCCAAGAGTGAGCTCTTGGGAATTCACATCCCTGATGCTGTGGTTGAACTCTTTTGGATGTAAGAGAGGTTTTTGACCTTCTTATCTTGGTCTTCCATTGGGTGGCAACTCTTCATCTGTTCGATTTGGGCAGCCTGTGGTTGAACGTTTTCAACATAAACTTCATAACTGGAAATGTGTATATATCAAAAGGGGGGAGACATACGCTTATTCAAGCTACTCTTTCTAGCCTCCCTACATATTACTTGTCGTTTCAGGCTCCATCTATGATTGGTTGCATTGATAAGCTGACTCGTGATTTCTTTTGGGAGGGTACAAGAGGTGATGGTGGTATGCACAATATAAACTGGGCCATCTCTCAGCGACCTCAATTGTTAGGTGGCATGGGAATTGGTAACTTTAAATATCGTAATTCTGCTCTTCTTGCTAAATGGACGTGGCATTTCATTAATGAGCTTGATGCCTCATGGAGAAAGCTTTTTGTGGCGAAGTATTATTCGCCTAATTGTATATGGTTCTCCCTTACCTCTCGCAGGTCTTTGAAGGCTCCTTGGAGATCCATTTGCCATTACATGGATTTGGTTATGGATCGGGTCTCCCATCACATTGGTGATGGTGGTTCTACATCTTTTTGGCATGATCCACGACTTAGTTGTTGTGCTCTTGCTTCTAGCTATCCGCAACTTTTTCGGCTCACTCAACATTTGGAGGCTATGGTATCTAATGTTTTGGGTTCCTTTTACGTCTGCTTGGAATCTTAACCTGCGACGCAACCTCACTAAATTAAAAATTGCAGAATGGGCTTCCTTTTCTGGCTACCTGGCTCCAATCAAATTGCGCACCTTCTCTGATTCTTGGGTATGGCCTCTTGATTCTTCTTCGACTTTTACAATCAAATCCTTGATGGCAGATAGGGTTATATGGAAAGATAAATATCTTAAAAAGATTAAAACTTTTCTCTGGGAGCTAAGCTGGAGTGCCATTAATTCTGTTGATCGCCTTCAACGTCGTATGCCCTATATGTCGCTTTCTCCATCTTGGTGTCATATGTGTCATACGAATTCAGAATCACCGGTTCACTTGTTCATGCATTGTTCCTTTGCCACCAAATTTTGGGACATAGTCTTGCTTTCTTTTGGTTGGTCATATACATGTCCAAATACCATCTCGGAGATCTTAGCATCATTGCTGGTGGGCCACCCCTTTTGTGGTACCAAGAAGACAATTTGGCTGGCCATTATTCGTGCTTTCTTATGGGGCTTATGGAGAGAGCGGAATAGACGAATTTTTCATGATACTTTTTTCTCTTTTCCTCGTTTTATGGAGAATGTTTTATCTACTGCTTCTTGGTGTAAAACGCAGCCCCCATTTAATCATTTTAGCTTATCTTTTTTAGTTAACAATTGGCTATCGCTCATGTAGCTCTTGTACTTCTTGGGGTTTTTTCCCCTTTATATATAAAATGTTTCTTGTACCAAAAAAAAACAAAAAAAAAAAAAGAATGTGAAAATCTTATAGTGTATATATATTACATTTTCAGTTTCTTTTGGCCTTCCCTAACCAAAGAATCTTGTGAGATTCCACTTTTTCTTCTATTATGCTTTATTGGAAAGTATTTTTGTAGTCTCCATAGCATTGTAGGTTAGGATGGGCTTCCTATCCTTCATAGCCCTCCTTTTATATTCTCATTGACAAATATATCACTCATCTTAATAAAAGGTAGCAACTTCCTAGTTCATAGAACATAGTTCATGTAGAAAATACTTAGCCAGAGTTAGAGAGAACCCCCCCCCCCCCCCCCAAAAAAAAAAAAAAAAAAAAACACAAAAAAAAAAAACAAAAAAAAAAAAAAAAAAACAAAAAAAAAAAAAAAAAAACAAAAAAAAAAAAAAAAAAACAAAAAAAAAAAAAAAAAAACAAAAAAAAAAAAAAAAAAACAAAAAAAAAAAAAAAAAAACAAAAAAAAAAAAAAAAAAACAAAAAAAAAAAAAAAAAAACAAAAAAAAAAAAAAAAAAACAAAAAAAAAAAAAAAAAAAACCCCCCCCCCCCCCCCCAAAAAAAAAAAAAAAAAAAACCTAACCAATGAGCGCCTTTTAATATAATCGCTTATAATGAGACGGCTCAAAGTACAGAAGTTAGGTAGAAAATACAAAACAAACTAACCAAATTTATTAAAGAGACAGAACCTTGGAGGATAAAAATTGGAAAATAAAAAATCTTAAAATTCAATACATATAAAGAAAATACGCAGCATTCAAATTTCAAAAACCTCCCTAACTTTTCATGACCATGGGTTCAATATTTGAAAGAGAATGGCTATGCATATATCTCAAAAGCATCTAGTAAGAGTCAAAGCTTCGAAGTGAATGACAATATCAAAATAAACCTTCTGCTAACTTGAACATAGCTCAAATGGTTAAGGCATATCAAGGGGTCAGATGTTCAAATACTTCCATCCAATGTTCAACTGAACTAAAAAAAATAAAAATAAAATAAACCTTCTCTTTAGTTGTCTAAACATGCAAACTCATACCTGCACTAGAAGGTCAATAATCGGAAGAGTTGAAAGCAGTCCTTTATCATTGACATTGCCAACAATCGAGTCAAGAATTCTTGCGACGCTAGTAGCATGCATGCTTAGAAATTCATTCCCCCCCAAAAGGATGTAAGTCTCAATTATGTTGATGGCAACCTGATTTAAGACAATTTAAAATGTTTAAGAAGAAAATAGTAGACCGAATTAGCAGTTAGCACAAGGTAACAAACTGCAAACTTTCTTTACAGTCACTACCAATCAGTTAAAATTACTTTTAGTCTAGCTCTTTATTAGCCTAATGTTCAACCGCTTAAAGTGGCCTCAAGGTGAAAATGAGAACATTGCTACTCATTTATCTTGCAATCCCTTTCACTTGAACAAATTCTTACAGTCACTATCAATCATTTCATGGCCCATATGCAAGGATGACATGTACAAATTGAGAAATGGTCCAAATACAGTCACTAACAATCAGTTAAAAGTACTTTTAGTGTAGTTCTCAGAAGCCTATGTCCTAGGGCTCAAAGTCGCCTCCGGGTGAAAATGAGAACATTGCTACTCAACTACCTAGCCATCCCTCTCGCTTGAACAAATTCTTTACTGGACTGGCACCCACTGGCCATTCCAAGAGCCCAAAATATCCCAAGGATAGGATCTACTTTGGTACATGGGACACAGGGTTGGAGTGTTGAAAGTGTCTGATGACTTTAGTAAGTGAGTAAAACCAACAATCAGTAGCCATTCACATGGGAACATAGTACATTAGAACTAATTTCTTTTTCATTAAGAAGCTATTTCCTTGAATGAAATGAAACGTATCAAAACCCTGCAAAAACCATATCCTATTGAATTGTATAGAAGAAATAGAATAATCACCATCCAAATTAACTATAAGCCATCAGAGATTTCTTTAAAGGGGCCGATGCTCTCTCCTCCCCCCTCCCCCTCTCTTCTCTGACCATTAGCCTCGGACAGCCTCTCTTCTACCCATTCCTCCTCTTTGACATCCTCCCTTTCTAAATTATGGAAGTGAAAAGTTGTAATACGGTTGGTTTCTATTTCTGTATTTGGCAAGAATCTAATTTTTTCTACGTAGAAGACTTAGAGGTCAACGAACTCCTCCCTCGCTCGAGGTCTCAACTCAGATGGTTCATGGAAAATATTTTAGATCTAATTAAGGGCCCTAAATCACGCTTCTTTGAGAAAAGCGGGCGAGACGACCCAAGTGCTACAAAGTTGTCTAAGTTCCTCACCTCCTCAGGTTGGATTATGAGATGCATCGTTTAGCCATCATCTGGGGGAAGATTTTTTATCCATATCCCATCCGGAGATTTGAAGCAAGGTTGGCACTCCTTCACAGTAATGCTCTTAGATTTCCAAAAAAATTTTGAAGCCTTTTCGAAGCATTTTGTTCCGAGAAAGGTTCCACCAGCGTTAGTTCTACCAACCCAAGATGAAGTCGTTGTGAACCTCAAGAAGTCCCTGAAAGCTCAACAAAACCCTATCCTCCGTTCAAAGGAAAAGAGTCTAGATTTGGCAGCTTACCCAAGTCTAAAATAGGACTCGGTTTTGGTACAAGATAAACAGAGCAAGACACATCAATGGGTGCTAAAGAATTCTGAAGTCAAACAAGAATATTTTAGTAAGTTGTGGATAGTTTCAAGATTGTTTTTGTTTAACGATTGGTCGGAAATAGCGGAAACATTAAAAATTTACTTTCAATCTGAGATCAATCCCCTATTTGCTGAAAATGCCCTAATAAAATTGAGCCAAGGATCTTTAGAGGAATTAATTGAAAATCCGGGCAGTTGGCAAATTCGTGGTTCATTTCATCTGAAATTTGAAAAGTGAAATAAGCTAGTGCATAGCCGGCCAATTTATTCAAAAGGATATGGAGGATGGATCTCCATTAAGAATCTCCCATTAGATTATTGGTGTAGACAAACCTTTGAAGCTACTGGAGCCTATTTTGGAGGATTAGAAGCTATTGCAATGGATACTATGAGTCTTCTTAACATCTCCGAAGCTAAGATTCAAGTCAAAAAAAATTTACGTGCCATCCCATCAACCATTGAGATTTCAGATGAGAAGCGTGGGTCTATCTTTCTGAATTTTGGAGACATTGAATCAATTGAACCTCCTTCAAAAGTTAAAGATGAATTATTTGTCAAGGATTTTTCAAATCCACTTGACTTAGTTAGAATGAATAAAGCATTACAAGATGAAGGATTAAAGGTTGAAGATGTGCATTCTATGTGGGCTTTTCTGCTACCTACTCATTTTTCCCCAAATTTTCCAAGAAATCCTTCAGCTTCCTTCACAAAGGGGGGAAACTTCTCGCCGGAAAAGCCCTCGGAAGTGGTTCAGCAGGCCCCCTCGGTTTCCGATTATGTTCGGATAGATGAAAAGCCTCTCGACCCTCCTACTCCCCCCAATGGTTCTATTGTGCAGCATTTAATGAAGAGCGAGAATGCAGTTGGGGAATTAATTCATTGCCAAAAAGTAACCGTTGACCTATCTTCGAAAGCACCTCTTCAAATTTGCACCACCTTGGAAGGAGTTGCATCAGATTTTGCGCTTCCCAAGTGTAGTCGCCCCACACTTAATAATGGTGGTTCTTTGTTGTGCACTTCCCCTCCCATTGGAACTCCCCCAATAGAATTTAATGTTGCTGACCCCTCATTTACCAAAAAAGAATCAATAACTCAATCTGTTATTCTCTCCTGGAGGTGCAAAAGTCGTTAGCCCTCTCTCTTCAGCAGCTCCTCCATCTTTGGTCCTTTCCAAAAAAAGTCCAGCTAATATTTCTCTCCCTTTGAAGGCAAAGAAACATTATAAGTTGCTTAAGCCTTTCCCTAAGCATTTTGTTAGAAAAAAGGCATCTTTTATAAACTCTTGGTCAATGATGGTAAACCCGGATTTATTAGAAAATTGTTGGGTTAAATCTCAAATCCCTTTGCTGTTTTCAGAAAAAGGAGAAGCCCCCACATCAGATCGTGTCTCTTTCTCCCATTCAAATTTTACACTCCGGAGATCTAAAGTAAAATTTGTTAAAGGTTTACCGGTCAGGGGTTTAAGCAAAAATCGACACAAAAATCAAGAATCAGACATGGATTCGGATAGAGTTTCTATAGCAGGTGCTAGCAACAAAGAGTTAGAAAATCTTGAGTCAGAGAATTTCCGTGAAGAGGAAGTTTTGGATGATGGTTTTGGCAGAGACCTTCACTGATTATTTCTATTTCAATCAGAGGAAGATCCTTCACTTGGTCAGGACAAAACATCCCTATTTACTCCCTTAGAAAAGAATGAAATCCCTCAACATCTTCATTGCATCATTGACGCTTGCGGTATTATTCTTGGATAAATTTCTAAAGAAGTATGATTTTTAAGTTGTGCTGATCGTAAGCCCTCTTTAAAGGTCCTATCTTAGTTTTCAAATGGGGTAGGACCACCTCTGCAAGCATCTTTAGTTTGGTTGGGTTGTCTACAATATTTGGAAGGTTGGAGGTCAAGTGGTCTTGTGGGGCTTGTAAGACAAGTTTTGGTTAACCCAACCCCTATTAGTCTCCGTCTGTGGAAAAGTTCGGATTAGTTTCATGAGAAGGGCTCTCTTTAGGATTTCTTTAAATTCGATGTATTTTCGCAAGTTTTCAACTGTAAAAGCCTCAGCCGTTTCCTTCAGCCTTCAGATCGACACAATCTATTGTTTCAAGCTTCATTCGCTCCTGTTTTGCTGCTCGTTTTTTGGCTTTAGCTATAGCTTTTTGTTCTTTCGTAGTATGTATTTTTTACCTTTTATTCCCAAAGTTTTAGATCTTGCATCGTTGTAATTGTATCCTCTAGATTCTTTGTTGTAATTTTGCTCTCTTTATTGTCTCCTTTGTACTCTGAGCTATTGGCTATTTTCATTTCATCAATGAAAAAGTCAGTTTCATTTTCAAAAAAATTAAATATAAGCCATCAAAAAATAAGCCTAACCTCCAAGTGATCAAAACTCCTCTCCATGATATCCACAAGTCGAGGAAAGTATGCTAGCAGAGAAGGCACCAATGAAGGAGCATGAGACACTGTAGCTTCCCATAACTGTATGTAGTTTTCTTTTTAGCGTGATAGAAGATCACAGAAATGTAATAACAAATTAAAGAGAATCATGTCAATGTGATAGACTAGTACCAGCAGGCTATCTTCGAGAAGATTGAGTTCGTCTGGATGATTTATGTCAATGCTCCTATCCAAAATGGGCACTAACATGTCGTAGCAAATGGGTGATTGACAACCAAGTGCGATCACGAGATTCCGCAAAGCAATAAGAAGCTGAATCTGTAGGAGGCTTTCACCAGAAGATTCCTCCCAAACCTAGTTAGATGGACAGTAGGGGGTAACCGACAAGAGACTAAATTAGGCATGCCCAAACAATCTGAAACTTTAAAGCTTGAATGAAGAAAGGGCATATCAAGATCAACTAAAGTCAATTTAACGACAACATAAAGTAACACATCACTAATTTACATTTATAGGAAGACAACGATAGGTTTCATGAGATTACAAGACCAAAGAAGCATGGCTGTGTGGTACAGACCAAAACAAGAGACATGACACAAGCGCAGAAAGAACCCATCATTCAAAATATAGCATGAAGACACGACTAGCTGAAAAAAGTTTATTTTACAGTACTATCGATTATCTTGAACTTCATTTTTTTAGAACAATTATCAATTCGGAGTGTGTGTGTGTGTGGTACTCATCTAGTAGTTTTCTTGATGTTACACGGAAATTATTGGTACTTTTCAGTTCAACATGCACACGTTGTAATATAAGGGTTTTTCTTCTTCTTCTTCTTATTTCTATTTTTTTTTTTTTCCTCTTCCTTCTAGGGATGCAGGCAATTATTTATTTTAAACACTAGATACTATAAAAAAAAATATATATATATATATATATATATCTTACCTTCTGAAAAAATGATACCAACAAATTCGAATATGGAATGACTTCACTGACACGACCAATCAGAACCGATATTAAATTTAGAACTTGAACCTGAGGAGACAGATGTACAACACAGGTGTAGTCAAACAAAAAGATACAGAAAAGTGGAAAATGACATCCGAATTATACATAATCAGCACTTTATATTTTAATGTTGGCGACCTCCTTTAAAGCAGAAAGAAGGACCAAAAAGGCAGACTCCAGTTGTAGAAAATAAGAAGGGACTTCCACATATGAAAAATCAAATAATTGAATTCGTTCTATGCATTCCTTAAAGAGAGAAAAAGTCCATTCATTTGAAGTCAATATAGGTCAAAAGATTCTAAAGTAAAGGGAGCGAGTAATGTAATATATTGGGTTCCAACACCATTATTATTTATTATTTTTTTAAATGGAAACAAACTTTTCATTGATATAATAAAAAGAAGCTAGTGCTCCAAGTACAAAAAGACAGGAATCGTACAACTCAAATACAACTATGGGTTAAGAGATGCGTCGGGTTATCTCAACTAGGTTGACACAACCTTAGCATCCTTATCAGATCCCATTACAAAATACAACAAAATACAACCTTAAGGTGGAACATATAGTTTGTAATGCAATATATCATATAGAATTAAGACATACAAACAAAACAACAATGTAAACGGTAGAAATAAAGCATTCCAACACAATAATTAATAAAACATGATAAGGAAAATCCTTCATAATTTTTTTAGAGACACCCAACATAATAATTATGTCTCGTACATCATGTGCTTCCCATATGTGTGAGACATATGATTGTGCACATCCATGTGAGACTCTTGCTGTTGAGTAAAGTTGAAACATGAAAGGTGTGGTAGATTGGCACACTGCACATGCATGCAATCCAATACACCCACAAAAACATGTGTGGGGAGCACATAAGACCCATGTACATGACACGGGCCTTGTTAAGCTAGTACACAATGTGTGCACAAGGCACATGGTGTTTAGTAGGGGTGGCACCTAATGGAAGCTACCAACTGCACTGCAAGCACAAAGGTGGTAGAGGGGAGCAAGGGTCAGGTGCTTAAATACCTATGATCGGCTACAAAGGAGATGCCAATGGTTTACAATATCCCTGAATTGGTGTGGTTTGTGTAAAGTCGATGGAGATTCCCAAAATTTATCTTTTTATACATTGTCCCTTCATGAAAAGCTTACACTATCTCTTTGATGTTCTTCATTGGAATGTGGTACTCCTAGGAATGTTCACGATTGGTTGAGCAAGCTCAAAGAGCACCCTTTAAACAACATAAAAAGCTCTTATGGCAACATTTTGTTCGAGCCACAATTTGGACAGTTTGGAACAAAAGGAACTCAATGGTATTTCCAAACAAAAAAGATCCCAAGAGGAAGTGATTGACTCGTCTCTTTTTTTGGCATGTAATTGGTGTACAAATGTTCCACCTTTTATCATTTAAACTATATTTTATCAAATTAGATAAGCTTTTGCAATCCCTTTGGATGGACTCTCCCTTTTGTATATTTAAAAGAAGAGGGAGAAGATGAAGAAATACCCTCAAAGGCCTTTGTTGGAGAGGATGGTTGGTGGTCTAACGTGGGCAAAATACAGTTTTTTTTCTTCACCTTGTATGTAACGTTGACATTAATGTTGGGAGCAAGTTGGTTGGGCTCAATCTGGAAGAACTTTTGGTTGACGGGGGCATTCATCAATACATTGAAACTAGAGGAAAGCCAAGAATGGGATTCTTTCTTCAAAGATAGAGTGAAAGATCGATCTTTCCATGCCTCAGTGATGCGAAAGCCATGGTCAATCTCAACAGTGAAGGTCTTCTTGTCGAGAGTGAAGGAAGGGGGGAGGATGAATAGTGGTACATGCTGTTGAAAGAAAGGTTAGAGATGGTGAAAGGTGGAGGTGGGGAATGGAGAGGAAGGAAGGGGGGAGGATGAATAGTGGTACATGCTGTTGAAAGAAAGGTTAGAGATGGTGAAAGGTGGAGGTGGGGAATGGAGAGGATTCCATTGGAGAGAAACTCATTGAATGACTAATTCTTAAACTTCGAGGTTTGTGTTGTTAAACATTTTTTTATTCCTTTAAGAAAAGAACATAAAAAGTGGTCTCCACGGAAGTGTGTGCTCTTGTTTCCTTACAACAAAGGTAGTCTAACCTTTTTACCTTGTTTCCCTTTCCATCATTGTTAGTGGTAAGGCTGAACTAGGACGAGTATCTTAGCTGCATGAAGGCGAAAAAAATCTAGGAGGGATTATCAATCCTGTGACACCATCTACCATGTATGGTAAGACAGATGCTTTGTGAAAACAATCAAGGTAAACACAAGCTAGCTTGGACACTCATAGTTATTGGTTAAGAAAAAACTTTCATTATTATTCTATAATAGTACGAGTGCTAATTGGAAGGGATTTTTGTGGACCCCATTAGCTTCGGTGGTGTCTTTCTGCCCCTTTTTTGTGCATTTTGTTACGTTGTTTCTTCTTAAGAAGAAAAAGAAACCCACCTAGCAGATTTCCTTCTGGCAAACAATTCCTCTTACCCAGGACACGAGTTATTATTTCACGTCAGAGTTTGCTAGTTTCTCATAGGAATTATAGAAACCATTTTAGAAGTGCCTTATTTCTTCTCGTCATGCTTCCAATGCCTAATTCACCACTCTAAGGGTTACACAACATTTCAATTAACTTACACAACCTCACTTCATGCTTTCCTACCCAGTCTGACCCCAGACCAAACAGTGGAATTTAACACTGATAATGCACTTTTAAATTTTACCCAAAAGAAAAAAGAAAGAAGAAGAAGAACAAGAAGAAGATAATGCTTTTTTCAATGGGATTTTTCAAAGAGCGGCGGTCATAATGAACCTGCATATTTTTTTAAGGATGCATCAAATCGAAAGCAACTGAAACTCTGCTGTAAGTCCAAACAATAAAAGAGAAAAACGAAAAGCTAATAAAAAATGGAACACGTTAGAAGTAAACTTCAAATGCAAGGGTCTGAAACAGAACATATTTATGAAGTGCAGACCACTACCTTTGAATCGAACTCCTCAACTTCCTCTACCAATTTAATGCATGATTCCCAACACATGGGTAGAAGATCAGTAAATTTTTCTTCTGAAAAGTTTGCATCTTCAACATGTAAACACAAGGACCGACAAGCTGCCAGCTAAGTCAAGGAATGTATGTTTAACTTCAGTTGTTAGTGAAGGGTTGTGCTCGTGCCAAAATTAAAGAGAAAACAAACAAGAAAAATAATGTTACATAAATATGATAGTTTGAATCATACCTGAACAGACAAATCTTTATCCTGAAGCAGCCGGATCAAAGCACAATACACTTGTCGTTTTGTATCATCTTTAATCTATTATGAAGTAACAAAAGGCTCAATTTCCATCATCTACTAAAAATTGGAATATACTAGTATTGCAGAAAAAGCAAAATTATCCTGACAAACTGATAATCAATGATATGCCAAAGCCTTTGTGCAGATAACATAATGCTTATATTGCTGAAGTTCCAAAAACTGAAAATTTCAGTATTTTAACAAAACTTCTCTACCTTTTTTCCTTTTGTGATATGTGAAATTTTTGAATGAACTACCATTTTGTATATTCTGCTTAACCACAAAGAGAATACATACAACGTTTTACATACCATCCAACCCAAAAAAAGAAAAAAAAAAAAAAAAAAAAAAAAAAGGGGGAAGGATAAGAGGAAAAAAAGGTGGCAGACACATCTTGCTAGAGAGGTCATCAAATGGATCAAGAGATGACATTTGAGCATCAAGCCTATATAACCTATAAACGTATGTAATTCTTCTCCTTAGTGAACTTTTTTGTGATTCTTGTTTATTTGATAGGATTTTGGTTCTTCTGTTGAAAAAAATCTATAACCTACAATGCAACACGGAGATCTATCCATGTGGTGAACATCCAACTACGCCTCAGTCTTCAATGTAATTTTATAAATTTCTTGTTTAAATTTTGTTAATTTCTTACCCCTATGGATATGTTTATGTAGCGGTATTTAGGCCTTCAAAGCTGATGTCTTTTTGGGAATTTTATGCGTATTAGTTATCTGTTTTATTTGCTGGCTTTTAGAAGCTTTGATTGTTTGTCTGAGGTTGGCTGCTTTAGTAGTTAAAGCTGTTTGTTTCACAGCTTGTGGTTCGGACATCCTATTTAAAGGATGCTTCAGCTTGTATTCTTTTATATAATTAATATTTTTTTTTTTTATTTGAACAACTGCTTCCATTGAAAAAAAATTGAAAGAAGACGGGGGCGAACAAGAACAAGCCCACCAAAACACCCCATCTAAAAGAAGGGGTTCTAGCTAAGTAAAATGTTTCCTAGAGAATAGTTACAAAAAAAAAACAAAAAAAAAAAAGACTTCGAAACCAAAGCCCAAAGGGACACACAAAATCTCACCAAAGACCAAATCTCACAAGGGTCTCTATTCCTACCTCTAAACACTCTATCACTCCTTTCCCCCCAAATATCCCAAATAACCGCATACACCCTAGCAAGCCACAAAAAATGACATTTCTCTCTAAAAGGCGGATGGAGGAGGAACTCCTTAATCGTCCCACGAACGTCTCTTTGACCAGCAATACTAACATCGACCTCCTGCAAGAAGAGGCTCCACAAAGTCCTCGCATGCTAACAGTTCCAATGAAGGTGATCCAAGTCTTCCTCCACTTTCCGACAAAGGATGCAACAAAAAGGCCCCACAAGCAAGGTTCTTCTCCTAACAAGCCTATCAAGAGTGTTAACACGGCCAAGCAAGACTTGCCAAGTAAAAAACCTGACTTTCTTAGAAATCTCAGACTCACCCACGGGAGAGGGATCCAATAATAATTCAATTCAAGAATTCTCCAAGACTTTGGGTTACACCAAAAGGCTTCGTGCTTTTTTTACTATCATTCAGAATGCTGATTTTTGGGAGTTTGTAGCCTAGTTCCTTGTATGTATATACATGAAAATATAGATTTACAAATACATACATATATACATACATGAATATGTGTAATAATATATGTAATTATGTACAACAGTCCTGTATAGTAATTGTACATCACTTAATTTAGGGTTCTCTTATCACCTATATATGTGACTCTCTAATCTATAACATACAACCAAAGAAGCACGAATACAGATGCAACACGACACGGACACGGACATGGCGACACCATATTTTAGATATCTAGAACACGACACGACAAGGACACATTTATTAAAATATACATTTTTAAAAATATATATCATTTTCATACCAAAATAAAATTCACAGTAAATGAGTTGATGCATTTATATGCTTAAAAGACTTAGCTTGATGTATTTCGCACAAGTTACATTACTGCCATATATGTGTCTTTTTAGTGTACTCAGCAAGTGTTCAATGCATGTCTTACACATTTGGGCACTAATAAGTGTCCGATACATGTGAGTGCCCAAGTATCCGAAAAGTGTTGGACACAAACACGCTAACCAAACTAAAGTGTCCGTGCTTCTTAGCATACAACTTAGAATGCATTCATCTATTTTTCATGGCGATCTGCCGATCCCATATTGTGTCCTTTGTCCAAAAAAACCTTTGTTCCTCATTGCACCAAAATTATTTGATCGCACTTGTTTTGCTTGAGATGTTCGTTCTTCTCATACTAAGTTAGAACCCAAATCCTTGAAGCGCATATTCCTAGGTTGTTCTCGTGTTAAAAAAGGATACATTGTTATTGTCTTAATCTTATCAGGTATCTTGTTTCACCTGATGCTATATCATTCGAAGACATAATCCATCATCGTCTAGACAATGTCAAGAGGAAGATGACAATCATTTTAGCTACGAGATTAACACCCCAGCAACCTCCCTACTCCATCTCCTTCAGTCTCTATTCCTCTTCATCCACAAGAGTACTCCAGATAGGCCACCATAGAAACCTTTAGGCACATATCCTACCAGTAGATTCTTCAACATCTAATCTAGGACCAAGTGATAAGCTTCTAATTGCCCTTCGAAAAGGTAAACACTGTTGTACTTATCCTACTTCTTCGTTTATTTCTTATAACCAATAATCATCGACCACATGTTCTTTTATTCCAAGCAGGCAAACAAATAAGAGCCTCTCACAAGAAAGTGTCAGAGTGCACTACCAGTCATGTTCTTGAACTTCCCCATATGAACTTGAGCCCTATGCAAGCGGAGAGCCTGGGAGGGAAGAGGTATGTATACACAGGATTGATTGGCTTTGATACCAGGTCGCTTCAAAAAATTAATTTCATATCCCTCGATAAGTCCCTGACACATGTACATGAAATGTATATTGCGAAGTGCCTTAGGGGCAGAAAAAATGATGATCTAGACTCAGTTTTTTTCGATGTTTAAGCTAATCGTTCAACGGTTTCTTTGATCTTTTTGTGTGTGGTACACCCTCTCCCCTACCCTCTCCCCTTGATTCCATCTCTATCCCTAACTTTGTTCATGAAGCTTTATCTCATCTTGGCTGGCATAATCTAATGACTGAGGAGGCGAATATTTTAAATAAGAATGAGGATTTAGTTTCTCGTCCTCCAAGAAAGAAAGCACATCTTCTTGCATCAAGTTGATATCAACTGCTTTTGCATGTTTCTTTTTCTTAAAATTTTTTTTATACACATGCTTTACTACATGTTGATATTGAGGAGGAAGTTTTATATGGAGCAACCAACTGGGTCTTAGAAAGTCCTTGTGAATTGAAACAAAGCCCACAAGTATGGTTTGGTAAATTTAGTCGAGCACTTGAAAAATTTGGTATAAAGAAAAGTATGTCAGTAACTGGAACATCTTGTGTCTCCATTCTCTCTCCTCGACCCCCGACTCCTCACTTTTCCTTTCCCCAATCTGCCGGCTCCAACCATCATCGTTTAGTCACCTGATTAAGGAAAACCTAAATCTCTGTTCTCTCTTCCTCGACCCTTCATCTCCGTTCTCCCTCCCCGACCCTTGATTTTTCTTATCCCCATTCCGTCGACTCCAACCATCTCAGACTTCAGTGATCTCTGCCGACTTCGACCACCGTCGTTTAGTCACCACCCTAGGCCGCCTCTTTTAGGTGGTCCTTTTTGCGTCCGTCACCCAACCCCAGTTTCTTCTCTGACCAATCCATCCACTGACCTCCTAACATCCTATTCGCCTGGTGTCTCACCCTACCTCCGTCTATCTTCCTTTCCTTTGCTATCCATCTTAGGCTTCTTCTCCTTTCACCCTCTGTTTTACCTTACCATTTCAGACTCTTCAGCCATGACTCCGGGCAGTGTTTCTTCTTCATTTAAGATATCTGTAAACACTTTGAAGGCAATGAGTTGTTGTATTCGGAACACTTGCTTTTGGATTAAGTGGGAGAGGAATATGTTTTTTCTTGAGAATTCAAGTAATAATCAAAAGATTTTCCTTTCAATCTCTCATTTGCGTTGGTTTGAACTATCTTCGGTAGAGTTATTACAAGATCCGATGCATACTTTCTTCTCCAAAAAAGATCGGGATGACTCTAGATTCATTCGTTTGGCTAAATTCAAATCATTCATTGAGAGAATTTTTTAATGTGCTATTTAGCCACCTATTGGTGGTAGGAAAAATCTACATGTTCCAGCTGGTTTCTTGAAAAAAGGTTGGATAGTTTTCTGGGAAATGATAGAGATTTTTTTGGGCAAAGCAGAATCTTTTTGGTAGTCCTCCCATCCATTTGGTGTCGCTGAGCCTTTATATCCAGCTCTCTCAAATGATTCGAAGGTGGATAGAAAACTTCATGTAGTTTCTCAACCATCTGACTCGGTTCCTCTTATTGGGTTAGTAAAGATAAGGAAGTGTTGACAATGAACTTTCACAATCCATTTGTTGTTTCTTGATAGTTTGCCTACTATTCTTGGAAGGATATTCATCTTGTTTTGGAAGACTATTTTCAATTTAAAGTTCTAATCAATCCTTTCATGGCTGGTAAGGCGTTAATAAAACTTGATGATAGTTTTGCAGATATGGATTTTGATGGAAAATGGCAAGAAATTGGATCCTTGGATTTGAAGGTTGAAAATTGGTCTTACAAAGCACATTCTCATCCAAAGTTCATCATGAGTTATGGTGGTTGGCTTTCGATAAAAAATTTACCTTTGTCTTTTTGGACTCGTCCTACCTTTGAAGCCATTGGAGAAAATCTTGGGGACCTAGTTAGTATTTCTTCTCAAACTTTGAATTTAGATTGTTTTGAAGCTTGAATTGAGTTAAAAGAAATTTGTGTGATTTTCTCCCAGCTGAAATTGAAACTAAAGATAAGACTAATGGTAATTTTCACCTTGGATTTGGTGATATTTATCCCTTAGATACTCCTAATATCCTCCAAGGCGAGTTATTTTTCAACGATTTCTCTAACTCTTTGGATATTGCAAGATTGATTGAAGTTAAGTGGGATGAAGAAATGTTTGAGGTATCTGATTTTGTTGGAGAGATGTTCCCATTTAGTCAGTCAAGGAATCCAGGTTTGATTCAGTTCCGAATAAGGCAGATCCACTTCCTCTAGGGAGCCTTAAATGTCCTAAGGAAACCGCAGTTAGTAATTCACGGACAGTTGACTTAAAGAGCAGTAAAGAGGTCGTGAACATTGAAAGGTCTCCATTTTCTTATTGTCCTATTTCTTACAGTCGATCAAAAAAGAAGCAATCATCTGCAAAGAAACATTTTGAGTTCAATTCAGATGTTTTGGACTGCAAAGAAACATTTTGAGTTCAATTCAGATGTTTTGGAGGAGTCCTGTACACGTCTCCTATTAGCTGATACACAACCAACAAACAATCCACATCCTTTACCTCATAGTTCAAATTTCAGTCAGTCAATCATTAAAGTTCCGATATCAAATATTAATTTTGTAAAAGGAGTTTATAGTCATCCATCTCTTAAAGACACTCCTTCCGATTACGATTCTAATGGTGATTTAGATGTTAGTTTAAGCAGTGAGGATATTATGGATTCTTTAGCACAAGATGATTTTGTCGAGGAAACTCTAGTGGTTTGTTTTGTAGATGGTATTGATAATTTGTTTGAGAATGGTGAAAATGTTCAAGCAAAATTGTCTCCCATTATCTCGACCAAGTTCTCTGCTTTGATTGAAAATGTGGTTTTCAGATGGAAGCGATTCCTCCTCAATCTCCTTCAATTAAAGCATAGTTTGATGGTTCTTGTCCAGGAATTGAACTATTTGTGTGGATTTCTCATGTGGATTTCTCATGTTTTAAAACTTTACCTACCTTTAGCTTATTGGAAAAGCTTGTCTTTTGATGCATTTGGGCCGCATTTATTTTTTGGAAGGCTTTTTCGTTTGGTTTGGGGATGCTCATATAGTGTTCGCTTGGAGATTTTCTCTTGGTCAATTTCAGCTATGGAGTTGCTATAGTATCTCGGTTATGTGGTGCAAGTCTTTAACGCTTTTTTTTTTTTTTTTAATTTCTTGGAAATTTATGCTCTCCTCCATCTTGGATGGTGCTTTTGGTAGTTTCTGTTTGGCTTGCTAGGTTTCTGGGGTTGGCAGCGAACAAGTCAATTTGGTTTTGAGCTCCTTTTCAAGTTTCCTCTGCTTTCAAAGCTTTATGGCATTCAAGGCTCAAGTTTTGTTCTTTGCTAGAAGATAGACAGTTTTGGAAATTTTTGTTTAGTGGTTGTTGTATTAAGGATTGGTCTCCTTTATATCTTTCATTTTGTTCTTGTCGCTCCATTTTCTATGTTGCATTTTCTCTTTTCTTTGTCTGTTTCATTGTAATTTGAGCATTAGACTCATTTCATTAATTCAATGAAAAAGTCTTGTTTCCGTTTAAAAAAAAAAGAAAGTATATCTGATCATTTTGTTGTTTATTGATGATATGAGAATGGTATTAGCCTACTAGTTGTATACGTTGATATTGTTATTACTAGAAATCATGCATCAAGTATATTCTCTCAAGACTTTCCTCCGGGGCCAATTTCATACCAAGGATTTGGTAACACTGAAGTCTTTTTTTAGTATTGAAGTAATGAAAAGTAAGAAGGGTACGAATTGTCACAACGAAACTATGTACTTGATTTGTTGTCCAAGACAGGAGAATTAGGAGTTAAATCGTGTAGTACTCTCATGATACCAAATCAACAACTCGCCAAAGAAGGAGACTACTTAAAGATCTTAAGAGATATAATAGATTGATTTAAAAGTTGAATTATAGAGCAGGGACACGATGAAACATTGCTTATTTTATAAGTATTGAACTTTTGGGAAGATCATTGTAAGTCAATATATGTCTTCATCTAAAACCCTAACCTCTTGAGTAAAGAAAGAAAAGTAGTCACCTTCGTCGCCTTCGGATCGGATAGAGACCTTCGAAACCCGAAATAAAAGGAACAAAGCTCTCATATCACACCAGAAAGGCATAGAGAACAAAAAGGTCTCTCCCCCACCCAATGATCTTCCCAAAAGTACGCGTCCATCCCCTCCCCTACCCCACAACGGACAAGGTTAACAAAAGAAGGGAGCTCTTTCGCAATATCTTTCCAAAAATTCCAATGAGTACCTTTAACCGCCTTAGACAACCACTTGAATGGGTCGGGTCATGTTTACTAGTAATGATCTTATGCCACAAAGAGTTGGGCTCAGAGGAAAAATGCCAAAGCCTTTCGGCTAACATAGCTTTGTTTCACACCTTAAGATCCCCAATTTCAAGACCCAAAGGAAATCGATCTCTCAATAACCTCCCATCTAATCAAATGCAACCTCTAGCCATATATTTGTATGTATGCATGTACGTATGTGTCTGTGTATATATTTATATCTATGAGTGTCTTAGCCAACTTGCTTATAGCCTAGTTCCATTTGACGAACTTACGCTGAATTTGAATAAAAAAAATTGAGTTTCTTCTCCCCGTGACTAAGTATCATCCAATTTGTTTGCAATTCTCTATGTTGTAAGCCAACACATTTAAAAAAAAAATGAAACAATAGCTTTCATTGAGGAAAAAAATGAAGAATATAGAGGCATACAGAAAGATAAGCCCTCCAAAGAACCATACTCAAGGAAAGGGAACCAACTATGCAAAATAGAACATATAGAATGCTTAAAAAAGTTTTTCAAAGTCAAAGCCCAAAGAAGAACATGAAGTCTATCGAGGAGCCAACATCCAGTGGATCCCTCTCCAAACCTCTAAACATTCTACTATTCCTCTCCCCAACAATCTCATAATAGCACACACCCCCTCCCGAACAAGCCATAAAAATAGACGTTTTTCACAAAATGGCAGATTGAGGAAGAACTCCCCAATCATTATCACAAGTAACTCTATGACAAGAAAAGCCTAAAATCAAAAGTTTGGAAGAAGCTACTCCAAACAAATCTCGTGAATTCATACCTCCAAAGAATATGATTTAGATCTTCCTGTTCCTTCATCTTCTAATAGGTCCAGCTTTGAACAAGGGCCCTCGGTTGATATGGGCTAATACGGTTAAGGCATTGCTTGCTGAAATTTAGTTTGAAAGAAACCAAAAGGTGTTTCATGACAAACGACTTAGGTGGATCGCTTTGAAGCGGCTTGCTTGAATGCTTCATCTTGGTGCACCTTATCCAAGCTTATTGAAACTTCTCTAGTCAAGCTATGTCTTAATAGGTATGCTTTTATTTTTCCAATTTGAGTTTGTAATCATGTTGTACTATTGTTGGTCTACTTAAGCTTTTGTTCCCTATGTTATTTGGGACGATCTTGTTAGGTAATTTATGGATATAATGAGGATGATAAGGGGGTGTCAACCCAGTTGAGATTCCCGAGTGCATCTCCTGATCCTTAGGTTACTCTCGCTCATTGATTATCTATATTGTACTTTGAGCAATAGTCTCATTTCATTAATTCAATGAAGAGGCTGGTTTCCTTTCAAAACAAAAATATGACAAAATAGGCCACCTAACAAGGGTAACTTCCTTGAGAGTTGATCCAAAGTGTTAGCTCAACCATGTAAAACCTGCCAAGTAAAGAACTTAACCTTCTTTGGGATTTTTAATCCCTAGAGCAGAGGGTCCAGTAAACAACAAAAGGAATTACAAGAAAAAGCAACTTAAGGGTCAGCACTCCAAACATGAAACTCTCTTATTCCCAACCTAAAGTCCTCCCCTATCAAAGACAGGAAAGAGGAAACATTCACCGCTTCTCTACCAGTCAAAGAATGACATAAGCCAAAAGAGAGAAAAAAAAAAAAAAAAAGCAGACTCCCAACCAAACTAGGAAGTCAGCCACCAAACAATTTTTTTAAGGAGAACATACGATAGGTACGGGGAAATACACGTAGAAGGGTCTATGCCCCACCAACTGGTCTCTTGAATATTCCTTCCTCATCCTTACCACATAATGGACAAGATTCAGAATGAAGGGGGCTCAAAAGAGACATCTTTTCAGAAATTCCAATTTGTGCCTTTAACACCGTATGACTACCACTCAAAAGGGTGAGGACCATAGTTACTAATAATAATCCTACGTCAAAGAGTCTTAGCCTCTAGGGGAAAACACCAATGTCATTTTTTTAAAAAAGGATACGAGACTCTCCATTAAATAAATGAAAATAGACTCATGCTCAAAATACATCGCAAACAAAACAACGTATGCAATTTAGAACAAATAAAGATACAAATTGCAAAAATAATAAAACAATCATAATCCACTGAGTAAGAAACAAAAACACCCCATTGCACCAAGAAACTTCAAAATCAAACAGTCAAAAACTTTGGCACTCCAAAAGGACTAAAACATCAACAAACCCACGATTATTCCACTATATGAACTTCATTAGCAACTGAAGATTTAAGCCGAAAGGAAAGATTAATTGCAGCCAAGAGAGCCAATTTCCTTCAATTGCAAACCACACTTTTCTATATAAGGAAGTCTAAGCGGAATTGATTCAGAAAAGGAAGCTTGACCAGCATTAGCAGCAGTTTTCTCACTCTGATGAGCCAAATTATCTGCTCAGAATAAATCTGCTAAATAGACTTCGAGAAAATCTTCAAAATCTTTCCCAACATTTTCAGCTTTCGAAAGATGAGAATCAGGCTCTTCGCTACTCATACCAAAGTCATTTTGCCAACAAGAGTTTCTTGTGAGTCCTTAATTCTCAGTTTCTAACCCCAACAAGCTAGCACATTCTGAGTCTTTAAATTCCCATTTTGCCAAAGCCAATTTGCCAACAAGTTAGCACATTTAAGTAAAATCCATCAACTTACGGAGTGTTTAACCTTAATAAAATTTAATTTATAACATGAAAGAACACAAGATTGTACTAAAAACTTCCAGATCAATAGCACTTTATAACAACAGGATTATATACAAGATTATAACATGAAAGAACACAAGATTATTTACAACTTCGTGACCATTATAACATACACTGCGAGAGGTTAAGAATCCCTCATACAAATATGTGAACGTATACATTAAGACTATTACCTCAGAAACCCATTGTCCCAATATTAGTGCAACTTTCCGACGGATAATACGCATGTTTGGATGATCATTGGAGATCTCGAGGGATAAAGCACCATTAAACCTAGGAATGAATAGTAGGAGAGAATATAATAAACTGTTTCATTATAACAAAAATAGTGTAGATGAATTGTAATCCTCTTTAGGATGCCCCTACTAATAGAGACCAGTAAATAAGAAGTTGCATAATAGAAAACAATTAGCGAACTGAACAGATAAAGAATAGACTGAAAAGAGACTAATAAATGGAAAAGCTTATACCAGTCTTTGAAGCTCAGGTAGTTAGAAAGCTCATAATAAACATATGCAGCAGCACCATAAGCAGCATCTTTGAGAAGCAATCCTGGAGATATTTCAGTCACTAAACTAGAGCAACCATTCATTGCCTCTTGAAGGATAGAAACCACAACAGGGCCGAGCAGCTATATGAAACATCAATATCATATAACCACATATTTCACTTAGAAACAAATGAATACTATAAAAGTATAAACAATTAAAGTATATAATTATACGGGAAAAGTAAAAACAAATCTGGCATACCTGACTATGGTTTTCAAACAATACAATATATAAAGCTTCAGCACATGGTCGTAGTTTCTCCGTCCACAAAACCATATCCTGCTCATGATGGAAAGACTCAGGGTTTTGGTACCACTCCTCCAAGTCACTTGCTGTTAAAACAAAATACCTGTCAAAGTGAAAGCACGAGACTTGATCACTTTACAAGTTGATAAAAACATAGTACCATAGTAATAATAACAGTAGAAAAATAAAATAAAAATAAAAAACAGTTCCTCTCAAATCAACGCCAGCATTTTGCAAAGTTGAAGTAAGGACAGGCAGAACCAAGAGAAATAACAAAACAACGTAGAGTCCAATGCTTTTTCATTTCAGAATAATACATCAAATGTGGGGATTGAAATTCTGGATTAACCTTTGAACTACTGGACTCGAGGGTGTTTTGAAGCTACCGGTTGTCGCTCTGGTGGATTCACCAGTATCTTCTAAAACCTTAAATATGTTGGATCATAGCTCAGCAACTATGGAGGTTAAAAGGAATTTTTGTGGATTTATTCCAGCGATAATTGAAACTAAAGATAGAAAGGTTGGGAGTGTGTTTTTATTTTATTTTATTTTTTTCTTTGAAACAAGGGAACGACACTTTTCATTAAGGAAATGAAAAAAGACTAATGCTCAAAAATACAAATACCAAATACAAAAAACATAAAACACAAAATAAAACAGAATATCTTAATATCTAAGCAATGACAAGACTAATAAGGAAATATAAAGCATCCCAGCTGCAATAGATTTCTTGAATGGAGCAACCAACAAACTTCTTAGATAAAGAACACCACAGAGAAGATTTCAAACAAGACGATTCAAGTCTGACAAGAATGAAACAAAAAGTTCTGAAAATGCGTTATTCCTCATGAACCATAACGCTGATAGAATAGTTTAATAGCATTGACCCATAAAACAAAAGGCTTTTTTTATTTTTTTATTTTTGAAATAGAAACAAGCCTCTTCATTGAAATACAAAAATGAGACTATTGCTCAAAGTACAATACTCAAAATACAAAAAGCCTTTGAACTCATCCATGGCCCGATCAGAAACTGAGTAATTTCTCAAGCTATCAGAAAAATCCGACTGAATTTTAAATATCTCAAAGAGAACAAACCAAACATGCCTTGAGTAGGAACACTCAAATAATAGATGAATGAGAGATTCTCCTGCCCTTAAGCAAAGAGGACAAACTGAAGGCATAACTCATAAGAACATGCTTGGGAAACTTTTTCTGCAAAACATCCGATGAATTGGGGCTTCCATTTAGCATAATCCAGATCAAAATGTTAACCTTTCTCAGGCTTTTTGCTTTGTGCTAAACGAATTAATCCATAGGAGAAGAAGTGAAATTATTGTAACATGATTTAACCATAAAAAGCCCCAAAGATTCCAAAGACCAGCTTGGATCGTCTTCCAATGAAGAGATGGAAGCCAAAGAGGCATGATAATAAGTTCTGAAAATCGCTAATTTCCTCATCTTTTAGAGCTCTTCGAAAAATAACATCCAAGAAGAAGTAAAGCCATCCCAATGAGAGAATACTGAACCCATCGTGATTTGAAGTGATGGAAAATAAATGCAGAAATCTGTTTCTAAAAGCTGCTTTCTTGGTTCCACCAATCTGACCAGAAACTTGTGCGCAATCCATTTCCAAGTTTGCAATGACTTAAAGGTTCCATGCCCTACCATACCTTAGAAATACTCATCCATGGACTATGTAAGCTCAAATTGGTCTTTCCTGCCGTTTGCCAGCTGAAATCGCTTGATCCATGTATACTGATTATGACTTTCTGCCCAAAGGAATCTGGTTCTTTAAGAAATCTCCATCCCCACTTGGCTTGGCTATAAGGGCCAGATTTCTATTCTTGTTTTACACCAAGGCCAAGACCACCTTGAGATTTTGCTTTGGAAACTAAATTCCATCTTACCAGATAGTTAACATTGCATTCAACCTTTCCTTCCCAGATGAAATTTCGTAGTATATGCTTCCAACCAACCAACGCCAGCATAAGGAAGATGAACATATAGTATAGAGGAATGCTGGACAAAACTGAATTACGTAACGTCTTCCTTCCTTCACTGAAGTTGTGAGACTAATGGGCTGAAAATCCTTCACGAAGCCGTCAGATTCTTTTTCAATGATTTTATACACGGAAGTTGCTGCATAACTTTTCTCCAGCCTTCAAATCTTAGCTCTTAGGTCTTCGATTTAAACATGCCGAAAGACTTTTTTATCCTCAGCTCTTGAAGAAAGTAGAGATGCCTTTTGGCAACTTAGAGTCCAATAATACATCATACCCATACCCAATGTGTCTTATTCTCAGCTCCAAAATTTAAGCATGAAAGGCAGTGTAAGTTTCATCAGCACATGCACTAATAGTAATAATACTCTTCTTGTAGATATCGTTAAACCTTCTTTCAATCTTGCTTGTTCCAGTTTGAGTTGGAACGAAAGAACTCCACCGAGAAAACCATCTTGGCCCAAGAGGTTTAGACTTCCCCAGTAACAAGATAAGTTTAAATTTCTCAGACCGCTCAACTGCCAAAGAATCAACGAGAACCCAAGACAGAGCTCTAGGATTTTTTTTTTTTTTGGGAAACAATGCTTTTTATTGATGTAATGAAAAGAGACTAATGCTCCATAATACAAAAATACCAAATAGGAAAAAGCAACTAAAAACAAATACAACCAAAAAGACCAAAGCTGGACAAGTCTGGAAAAACAAATACGAACAAATGCGAACAAATCATAAGAAAAAGAACTTTTACATCAAACCCCAAAAACCACCAACTCACAACTAACAAAACAAATCAAACAAGACTTGAAGCTTAAGAGCCAAAAAGATTTGAAGGCAGAGGGGGTTTGAGGATGAACTCATAACCCAACTGACTTGCAAGCTGCCAACCCCAGGAACACCGCCTAACCAAGATAAAATAATAACTCCTGGGCAGAAACTGCCTATAAAAATAAAACTTCACCAAGCTAAAGAATAAAACAAATACAACTTCTCTTCCCAAGGACACTCTACAAAAGAGTTTGAAGTTCCATATCTTTGTTGTTCTTGCCAGTCAGCACTTCTTATATCGTCAACTTGCTAACCTTGTCGTTGCTAGGTGTTGAAAAGAAAAGCTCACCAGAATATAATTCCAAATGGTTAAGAAACACTTTTGGTACTTGTACTTTGATATAGTCTCTAAACTTTACCATGTAATGACTTTTTTAAAAAAATGATCTAATCGCTATATGTAATAATTTTGTCTTGAGCTTTAATGCACACCAACTTAATCTCCCGACTTTCAAATTTGTGACATTTGGTCACTAACATGGAAATCTCATCGAGGTAAAGTGCTAAGTTTCATCATGTGACGATCCATTCCCCTATAATACATAAATACATAGGAGTCCTACTCAGTTTATCGATTTGAATATATAGTAATAATAACAGCAATAATAAATCTTAAGATTTTGCAAAGTGGGGGTTAAAATCTTACAAATTTTAAATTATTGAGACTAAATTATTAAATAAAGAAGTTCAAGACCAAAGTGAGCATAGCTCAGTGGTAACTGACATGTACTCCTTTCCTTGAGGTTAGAGGTTTGATCTCCCACCTCGCAATTGTTGAACTCAAGAAAATAATAATATTAAAGTTAAAAGGACTTAGTTGTAACAAATTTAAAAGTATAAAAACTAAATTGTTACACTACTGATGTGTTAGGATTAGAGTATATTAGGATATCTTGGTCAAATCCTTTATTGATTAGGATTAGAATTAGTTTATTTAATTATTAGGATTAGGATTAGTTTCCTTGGTTTATTAAAATTAGGGTTAGCTTCTTTTATTAATTAGGATTATGATTAGTTTGCTTTCCAATTCTCTATAAATAGAAGGATTATCTTTTTGCTTTCATAACTTTTGATTCATAATAAAGACTTTGATTTTATTCTCGGAGATTTATCTCCTTTTAATCCTTTAGGCTACATCAATTTGGTATAAGAGCATCCGTCTAGGCCAACATTGACTACCTCGGTGGAAGACTGGAAACTCTTGACGACGCCGATTGTAAGAGGGAGCATTGTGCGTTGTGCTCGTTGTTGAACAACACAGATCTAAATTAGGGGGAACCCTTTAAATTCTAGAAACAAAAGAAGAAATCGAAGATTTTTTCGATTTAGATTTTGCAAGAATTGGCTATTACTAATCAAGGAAGACATACAAGAAAAAATAGAGCAGTTGGTACAAACAAGAAAGTCAAATTTACTCTCAAAACCAGTGTTGGAATTTTGAATCAGGTGACTTAGAAGAAGAATTCCAACATAATAATTTCGTCCATGCCCGATTTTTGCAAAGAACCTATCATTACCCACATCAGAAATTTGATTTTAGTGATTCTAGTGATTCCGATGAAGATTCTAATGCAGTTTGGAGTAAAATAACAAGGCAACATTATCAACAAAGAGCTCGATGATCCAATCAAACTGGGTTTCAAGAAATTGATGTAAGAGTTGGAAGTTAGATTCAGAAACAAGAAATTGCGTAAGAATTGGAAGTTAGATTTAGAAAATGATTTAGAGTGTGAAAGAAATTATTATGACCAACATCTAAAAACACCCATGAATCATCCCAACACCAATATGGTGGTCAAAACATTTTCAAGAAAACAAAAATATTCAAATAAAAACATCTATCAAGAAGACCTTTGGAAGGGAATGGATGAAATTTGGGGTCTTTTGAAAAAAATTCAAGAAATGTATAATTATAATCTTCAAGATTTTTCAAGAAACCATCAAGAATTACATTTAGTCACTCAAGAAGAACAAAAACTCATTCAAGTGGGTTGTGAAATTGCACAAAAAATGAATGGAGTGGGAAGAAATAAAAAATCAATCGAAGACAAGTCAAATAAGGTAGGTAGAAAGATCAAAGAGGAGCTTGCGTTGGAAGAAGAAAAAATCAATGGGACTAACACGGAGGTTGCTCAATTCGAACCAGATAATGAGGAACAATTAATCGATGAAATCAATGAGGAAGGTGTTGAAGAAGATGAAGTCACTGCAAAGAATGTGTCCATTTGGTTAGATCAATTAACTAAGGCACACAACATCGCAAGAGAATAGAGCAGAAATTAACCTTGGCCACCAAAAAAGACGACAAGAGAATCAACAACACCAATGGTATGCAAGATATGTCCTAGATTTACCAAGAATTGTTCAAAAACAACCAAGATCAAGGTTATATCTGAGGAAATATTGGGAGTATGTGAATTCTTCAAGTGTGGAAGAAAAAGATACTCATGGGCAACTTAATTCGAAGAAAATTGAAAATCTTTTTCCTCCATTCTTCAAGGAGTTTGCATATATTTTAGCAACAAAGGATCTTTTGAACTTAATTCTTGGGTTCATTGATGATAGTGTTGATGGAAATAATTTTCTCTTTCAAGAATCAAATAATTGATGCTTTTTAGTCATGGGACCACGAACTCTTTGGGCCAAACAAGGAGTGAAGTTCACAACTCCACTCCCTTCAACTCCTACTCCCTCAACTTCTTGGGTCAAACACCCCCTTAGTGTCTTCACAACCATTGACCATCAAAAGGTTAAAAATTGTTATATTGTTGCCTACCCTTAGTCTTACACTTGAAGAAGAGAGTCTCAATTTTTGTCTCAATTCAAATGGAAATTCAGAACTTCACATCAACATCAATGCATTAACCTCTAAACATTGAACGCGGAATGAACCCTCCGTAGATCATCCATTTTTTGTCAAAGGCTAAGAAGCACGGATACGAATACGAGATACAAATACAACACAAAACGGATAGAGTGACATCTAGAATCTTTAAATCTAGGACACGAACATGATATGGACACATTTATTAAAATGTACATTTTTTAAAAATATACATCATTTTTAGATTAGAAGAAAGTTCAAAGTCAATGAGTTTATGCATTAATATGCTTAAAAGATTAGTTTGATATATTTCACTCTCAAAAATTTATTCTCATTGTCATATATGTGTCTATTTATACTTAACAAGTGTTTGCTGCATGTCTAACAAATGTTGGACTACCTACTTTGACTTTGTACAACTTGTGTCTAACAAATCTATTGATGCATGTCTAACAAATGTTGGACTACCTACTTTGACTTTGTACAACTTGTGTCTAACAAATCTATTGCACTAACAAGTGTCTGATACATGTCCAACAAGTATTAAGAGTGTCCAAGTGTTCAACAGATGTCAAACATGAATATGTTAGTCAAACTAAAGTGTACGTGCTTCTTAGATCGAAGGTGTCATCCCTCCAACAAAAGACCCTACTTCTCCTCTTTCCCCCCCGTCATGATGACTTTGATGTCGAATCTAATGCTAGCCTAAGTAGTGTGAAATCATAGTGTAAACTACGGATAATATTTTTGAAGTTGTTGCATGTGAAGAATCCTTCTCTGAAGCATTCGAGCTTTTATTTTAGGAGACGGGAGACTCTTCTTACTCCTTCCCTAAGACCTTCCAAATTTGCATCTCTTATTGCAACTTGTAGTCTTGAGGCACATGAAATTCCTCAGCAAATTTCAAACAGTTTAGTCTAACAGACTCTTAGGCTGTGATGTTTCTTCTCTTTTAACAAGAGCTTTTGGATATCTTCATAAGACATGGGTCCTTTGATGGTTTCTAGCATTTAGTTGTTGAAGTTCTTGGCTTTGGTCTGCTTGCCCTTCTAGGTTTTTTTATCATTCTTTTCCTGCCAGTGGGGTGGGGTGGGGGGGAATTGTCTCCGTGAAAGTTTTGCTGGTTTGCAAGATGGCTTGAAGGTTGGGAGATTGTTGGAATCTATATGTTTGGTCTTGAGAAGTTTTCTGATGTTCATTGCAACAAAATACCTTTAATTGTTTTTGGACATTATATTGTTGGCTGGTCATTGATTCTTCATTTTCTTTGGAAGGTTTGAAAGTCGCTATCAATATTCAGCTTTTGGTGGAAACCTTACATATCGCTTCAGCGTTTGTTCACAAGCTCCCTAAGTCTTCAAGGTGTTGATATTAGCAAAGTTTTTTCATTCTTCAAAGTTTTGTATATTTTCATGGCTAATCCTTTTATGGTTGTATTTGCAGTTTTCATTTTTGTTTTCTTTTTTTTTCTTTTTTTCCTCCCTCTAGGAGTTTGTATCCCTAGAATATTTATTTCTTTTCATTACACCAATGAGAAGTTGTTTCTTGTTAAAAAGAAATACACCAAGTCAAATGACATTTTAAATTACAGCTGACCTAACAATAAGTAAAACCACAATATAACCTTAAACCACAGATATTTGAGATTGATTTTGTATATTTACCTCTTTATTAATACACCACATAGGTGTACTACACGGTCTCCAGGCAGAAGAGAATTTAACACACCACCTACAGCACTGGATATGTTTTTCTTCATCTGCTCTACTGTCATCCCATTTTCATCCACCACTCGACCTGTAATGCTAGGTTTGTATTCCTTACATTCAAGAGTATTCTTTACCATTACCATACATTGTATCAAGAATTGCTCGAAGGACAACACATAAGGTTCAGGATCTGTTATTTTATTTAAGCAGAAATTGATGACAGGTGGAAGAACGGACTTGTCCCCAAATGAATACGGATGCCTCGCTTGTAATGCAATCAAAACCTTCATCAATTTAATGCAAGCTCTCTTTATGAAGTCCCAAAATTTGGAATTTCTCTCTTGAAATGAAGCATCTACACATGAAGTTACAACAAACAATTCAACATTATGTCCCAGTTAGACGAGAATCTGAATGGGCCTCAAAAGATCCATGCATAACATAAAACTAGAGCAATTACACAGAAGAAGACACTCACAGAAAGGAAGAAATGACTGGAGAACATTCAACAGCGCAGGAGAAACTTCCTTGATTGGCTTGACTTCCTACAAGATTTTTTTTTTTTTTAGAGAACCATTTTATTGATTGATGAAATAATCATTGACTTCCTACAAGATAGCGATAATCATTTTAACTTAAGCACAAGTGCAATGAACTAAAAAGTGAAGAGGAACATAACTTACCTGGACTGATTTTGCATCACTTGGAAATCCTGAAACTATTAATTGGCGAATTATCTTTAAACAAAACAACCATCTCTCACATGTCAAATAAAGTTCCTCGTGATTCAGCTCATTTGGGTTATAGCTCCCTGAAAGAGTAGAAAACCCATGTAATATCTTCTGCACATCACTCTGCCAGAGGTGCCAGCCAAAATCGAAGAAATGCAATGATATCTGCCAAATTCTAAGAGTGAGACATAATTTCACTTAATGAGAAAAATGTAAAAATAACTTATAAATGCAATGATAACACCCCCCCCCCCCCCCCCACAACTGCACAAAAGCCCCCACCAACTGAAGGCCAACCCACTTGACATACCATCTACCTCTCAACAACTTTCAACTAACTCCTAAGAGAGGAAGTCCTATTCCAACAAGCGAAGGTAGCAGGCATTTCAGTTTCCTCAACTATTGGTATCAAATGAATCAGGAAATCAATCCCTCCACAATTAACAAAACACCTGATCAGCATAAACCCATCAGAATTACAGATAGCCTTGAACATGATTTCCTTGCTCAACCTTGTATCATCATCACCTTCCTTCAGACCCCGCAATAAACTACCGAACAGGATATTGTGGGGGTGCTACAAGATTTCAGACCCCCACAATAAATTCCTTCGACTAAGGTGAGGAACAACATCCATCACAGAAACCAATATCCTCCCCTCCACAAATCTTTTCTAGTTTCAAGGGATTATCTCAACAGCACACCCTCATAAAACCCTTCTTCCAAACTTGTTATAGTGTTTATATTAGTATACTTGTAATATTGTAACTATCTTAGACTTATTTCTCTTTTTTACTTTCTATTACTTATCCTTTGTACACTTGTCTATATATCTCTTTAGTGAATGAAATAGACTATGGTCGTTCTTCCAAACCTTCAGTTTTTACATAATATCATAGCACTAGGTATTTTTCAACAACAACTAGGCTTTGTCAACAATTAGGATTTTGTGAACCTTTAGGTTTGGGGTTTCGGACCCTCTTGTTTCCATGTTGGGTTGTGTGAACTTGTCCCCTCTGAACTTGTACCTGCTGCCATCAGTGTCTATTTCCACTGTGGTCACAAGTTTTTTTTGTTTTTTTTTTTTTTTTGGTGTCACTGTCTATCCCAAAAGGGAGCCCAATTACCAATCTGCCTAACCCTAAAATCCAGTCAGCATCTTACTAGGGTGTGAGGCTCACACATCGCCGCAAGTCTATATTGTTGTTCCCAAGCACAAGCACATATGTATTGAATCAGCTTGTTTAAAGTCTTCCTCATGGTGCTCTCTTTCCAAAAGCTTCAAAGGGTTTTTCATTCAAGATATTAGTCGTAGTTGGGAAATCATTATAGTTCCTTTTTAAGTAGATCTTTTCTAAGTGTTTTGTTTACTTTATGTTCATGGATGTTGTTACTTTTTGTTCCCATTGTATCTAAGGAGCGTCTCTTTCCATTCTCTTGATGAAAAGTGTGGTATCCTTTTCAAGAAAACAAAACAAAAGAAGAAAAGAACTCTAAATGAAATAATTATAAAAGACAAAGCAGCATCTTCGGAAAAAGAACCTTTGGGTACTACAAGATTCCTTAAATGGTTATTAGCTAATAGAATTTATGTGCAAAGCTCAAGAGAGAGAGAGAGAGAGAGAGAGAGAGAGAGAGATTGCCACTACCTCTGCAAAGTTTCTTTGGTCTGAAGTAAGTCGTTTGCTAGACAATTCTTTCAGAACTCGAAATAAAACCATAAGGATTCGGTGGCTTAAAAGAACATCTGCAGATTGAAGTTGTTGTATCAACACAGCGAAGAGGTCTGGCCTGTGTTATTCATAATACTATGCAAGTTAGCATGTACGACTAACTTTTCTCATATACATAAAATATCAGTTAGATTGGAGACACCGAGGATCAAAAAGACAATAGGATTTCTTTTCTTCTTCTTATAAGAAGCATGGTTTCAATAAAACTAGATTATTGGTACTCGAAGTGAAATTTTAAAAAGTATAAAATGTCACATAAAATAACAAACCAATTGACTTTTTTATTTAATATCTTTTAAGTAAACTTTCATTGGAAGAAACAAAATAAGATAAGTCCCCGACCCAAGAATTCTTCCAAGGATGTTACTAAAAAACCTCCAGGTAGAGACAATAATAATATTTTTATTCAAATTTCAAAAAATAATATAAAAACCCTCCTCAAAAGCACTTTTCCCTGCTGACTATTCAAGTAATAATCATGAATACAAAGGTCACATACTATAGTTTATCTGCGTTGAAAGTTTCTTTTCATAAGAAGCAATTTCATTAATATATGAATTTACATAAGGAACAAAGAGAAGGGAGAAGAGCAGGATTACGATAATGGCTCCCAACTAGAACTCAAATACTTTACAAACAAAAGTATCATTTCAGTGGGGACACACCAGGGACCAACCCCTCTTCATTTCAACAACTCTTGGCTTCAGCGAAATTCTTACCCTCCTTTGCTGAAATAATGATGTGGAGTAATCATCCCATGAGGGTTGGATGTGGCACGGGTCGACAGCTAAATTAAAAGCTTTCAAACAAGAAGAGGTAAATAACAGACTAAGGCATGGGTGTTTGACTTTGAAGAAATATTGAGGATGAAATCACTAAATGGGCTTCCTTACCTTAGCTCACAAGGTTGTGGTCCTTACAAATGATTCATATAGATGGATTTGGCTGACGAATTCCTCTCCTGGGTACACGGTGAAGTCCAAAGACCACTATCTAGGAACGGAAAGAGCCTAAAAGAACAAAGATTTTCCTTTGGGAGCTAAGACACAAGGCAATCAACACCAACGACAGACTACAAAAAAAGCTCCCTCACAAAAAAAAAATATCCCCTTTTATGTGTTTTTTGTTGGAGAAATTCAGAAACTCATAGTCCCCTTTTCATCACATTCTCCTTAGTTGCGCAATCTTGGATCACAATAATGGATTCCTTTGGCTGGTATACTATGGTGTGCATCAAAGTACATGATTTTCTCTACTATTTTCTTATGGGGCATCCTTTCAAAGGCCAAAAGAAGATCTTATGGACTCACCTAGCCTAGTCAGAACCTTCTGTTGGCCCCTTTGGTGGGAGAGGAACAATCGCATTTCAATGACAAAGCTAAGCCCTATGAACATTTTTTCGGTTTGGTGCTCTATAATGCTTCTAGTTGGTACAGATGTACAAAATACTTCAAGAACTATATAGTCTGACAAATCTTCTAGCTATGTTGATTTTTTTTTCCTTTTTTTTTTTTTTTTGTAATCCACTGTGGATGATTGGAAGATTTTTCCTTCCCTTTCGTAAATTTTGTTCATCAATGAAATACTTTTCTCTTCTTGAGAAAAAAATTTGCAAACGAAATTTGAGTTCAAGGCTCTGCAGCCTTTGAAAATTGATGGCACCCTAACCAAATCCTCTCTCTGCCATGATAGAACACAAGCATTACTCCACAGACATAGACAGCAGATATTGAGGGGAGAGCAATAAAATCACCGAAACCACCAAAAACCTTACCTTCTTCATATCGATACACCATTCCTCCATCCCTTGGTTGATTGAATGCTTCACAGTTCTACAACACACACCATTAAACCAGAGATACTTCAAGGAAACTCTATGGAAGGAACAAACCATGCAGGTGGAGAAGACTACGAGGAAAGGAGTACTAGCTGAAGCGGCAAAAACTTTTTTTTTTCTTGTTTTTCTTTCTTTTATGAAGAATACAAAAGGGATACAAAAATAGAGCTTACAAAAGAAGCAAACTAGAAGAGGGACCCAATGAACCTCCAAGTGGCAAAACCATTTTCTTTCTTGATCCAGAGTGTCTCCTAAACTACACATTAAAAGGCCATCCCTTCGTTGGTGGGAAGAGAATTCTTTGGATGCATCCTGTTCGGGAATTTTTGTGGACTACATGGATCGAGTGAAATCAGAGAATTTTCAATGGAAAAGAAAGATCCTTCGATAGTTTGTTTGAGCATACCATCTGTTTAGCTCTCTCGTGGTGTAAATGCACTTCCTCATTTTTTTAATGAAAAACTAAACTATTATTGAGAAAAATGAAGGAAAAAAAGGACATGGGCTCTTTCCTCCTTTTATATATTTCATACATCAATGAAATTTATTTCTTATCTAATAAAAAAAAAAGGAAGAAAGATACAAAGAAATAACTTTCAAAAGCTAATCTAAGCTCCTTTCCAGATTATTATTTATTAATGAATCCTCTTTTTCATTCTCACCAAATTTCGATAAATCAATGAAACGCAATTGATCCATAAGACTTTAGCCTTGTCTAGTAGCCCCCCAGGACCAGAGACATCACAAAGAATGTATACTATTTTCTGGGCACATGCATCTCCTTATGAAACAGACCAAAGACTTCCTCCAAAGTAGCTACTTCTTGCAATGCTTACATATTGGTTGATCAGGGTCCTCTCAGTGAGCCTTACAAAGACAAAAGACAACAACTTGAATAGCAGAATAGAAGAGAGTTCCTCCTTTCAACTATATTGTTTGTATTAATTCCAACAATGAGGGGGGAAAGTTGTACGGAAGCATTACACTCCTTAGAGATAGCAACTTTCCAGAGATTTTTACAACACAAAGGAAAGGAGTAACATGAAATTAGAAAGGAAAAAAGAAGAAGAAGAAGCACCAATAAATAATGAAAAGTCTGTCATTTTCACTGTGCAAAGGCCACTATTATCAAAATCTTGAAGCAAGGATAGCAGAGAGCAAATTCCACCTCTTTCTTTCTTATTCAATAAGAAACAAATTTCATCGATGTACGAAGAGTATATTCCATCTCTCAATCAAAAAATCTTCTTCTAAATATAAGAACAAAAAATCATTGCTTGAATCATGTGCAGCTTTGACAACTCAACACTGAACTTATTGGATGAAATATTAAATAGCCTTGGGAATCCATGTGCAAGAGTACGCCACCTTCCCCAAATGATCCAACCAAAAACAGTGTACAAGAATGTGTACCCACATGGTGAGCATGGACCAAACAACTCTTTCACATTCAAATAAAAAAGCATGCTAAAATCATCTTTGTCTCTAATACTGGAATGTTGTTTGAATAAATTTTCAAGTTAGGAATACCAAAGCAAGAATTTCTAGAGTTGCACCAGCCACCAAGAACGAGATACTTACATATGAACCTTGCCTTACATATGTGCTAGTAATGATGCTTTTCATGTTTCCAAAGATAGTTAGGCTTTGATAGAAACCCACCAAAGTAAATCCGCACAAATGGCAATGAGTCTTTAACAACAATTATTCTAGCCAAATAACCAAGGCTACTCACATTTCAAGGAATAATAATCATCGAGGATAAAACTTTCCTCCTAAGATACTCATCTCTTGTTTCACATAGTTCTATGTGCGAGGAAGATTTTCAAGCTCCCTTCTTCCTCTAGAGCCCTGTTACCTTGTCTTTCTTTCCTAGGCGACCAATAGAATATAAAACACAACCAAGCCACAATGTTTCTTGTTCATTTTGTTGGCAAACACTACAGCAGCCTAAACACCATGCATCATTTGGCTACTATGATCAAAATCTTTAACTATGAGAAAGCGACTAGCTACATAAATCAAATAAACTGATATAAATTTCAAACATAACAACAAAGGAGTTAGATGATTCAGCCACTTATCAGTAACATTATAGAAATAAATAATACCATTCCCTGGGATAATCAATGCGGGCCATTTTAGAAATGATGACTGCCAAAATTGCTGCTATCTGTTGAGGGACAAACATAGAGAGAACAAGAAAATAATTAGCGCATAGAAATGTAGAGAAAAAACGTGTAAATGAAGCACTTTTGATTTATGCATTGTTCTTTACTTTTCTTCCCCTTAAGCGAGAGACAAACAGGAGGGGGAAGAATAATTCATACCTTGTAATCTGGTTCTCTCAAGTGGGACAAGAGCTTCTTCCTGATATGAGCCTTCTCATCATTGCTAATTCCACTGAAACTCATAAACTAAATACCATAAGAATGGGAACGATGCAAAACTAGTCAGAAACAAAAGAAAAGGAAAGAAAGGACTGGTTGGGACGACCAGATATTCGGGAGTGTGCGTCTACTATTCATCCTCCAATATCGATTGATACTGTTCTTCAAATAAACGGATGCCATGAGACGAATATCGGCCTGAGAAACTAAATCCGGCGAAGTGATCAGTTCCAAGAGACAGGAACAAAACCCAGAACGACTATCAGTGTCAGATAGCGCCTTCTCTGCCTGTTTACGAACACCCTCATCGCCACTCATTGAATTCATTAGCAGCGTGTACATCGCCGCCATATCTGAGCTTGACATTCCCATTTTCAGATTAAGCCTGAACTCGACCTTATTGCTGAAGAAAATATCCCATATGAAGAGTTCCCCTATCAAAATTCGCTCTCCGATGAACTTCGCTACTGTAACCGAATCACCTAGCAAATGCCAGCCATCAAAACTATTAACTCAAATGCAGCTTCTTCTTGTTTCTTGATTTTGTCCTCCGATGGCGATAACTGGTCGCGTTCTTGAGGGTTTTGGCCCAAAATTAATGTGATTATAATACCCCTTCTCCAAATCTTACTTCAAAATAGATTTTTTTTTTTTTTTTGTACATAATTGTTGGGGTTTAATCTTAGAATCTTATAGTGTGTTTATGAGGTTTTTTTCATATTATCCCTCATTATTTTTATTGAATATGGTGGAGTGAGACATCGAACCATTCATTTTTTTTTAATCCATGATTATAGGATGTAGAGTAGATAATTAATGTTTTTATTCATAGAGATTGAGCTATATCATACTAACGGTAATTTATACATATCTTATTATGGGGATTTGAACCTTCCAACTCTATGATGAAAGGTTATGTCAATCACGGTTGAGTTAAGCTCGCTTTGGCATTTAAGCTTTGTTCATGGTTATACTTCATTTCCTTAAAATATTACAATTGTGAGTATCTTATCTTAATTATAAGCTTCCAAAATTTAGGTTAGTAGTTCGGTCTTTAACGTTGTGGTGGTTTTTCAACTTACTTCGAATATTTTTGTGATTTTTCAATTTAGGTTTTGTTGTATGCAAGTTTCAACTCCGTCCCTTATATTTTAACATCTTTTGATTTAGTCCCTCATCATCAATAAATGCTAAAAATGATTGGTTATAAACTTACATGACATATTACTTTGTGAATTGATCAAGGGTGAAGGTTTATAAGTTTTGTTGTCCACTTTTCTTCTAATGTTTTAAAAACTAAATTACTTATTTTTGTTTTTTCAATACAAAAAGTGTAGGAATGGAGAATTGAACTTCCACCTTTTAAGGAAAAATGTTACGTCAATTATCATTAAGGTAAGCTAACTTTGGCAACTAAAATATGTATTTAGCCTTAACCTACCTATATAAAAAAAAATAAAAGCAAAGAGATAACTTACCATATGTGAATCAAGTCATTCATATGAGAATAATTCGATTTTTCAAGCCATTTATTAAAAAAAAAAAGGTTAAATCATTTTTCTCAAGAAAAATATTAAATTATTCTAGAAAAACATTATCATTAGTTTTGAACGAAAAATACTTGAATTTTATTTTTAAAATACCATAAACTTTCATAAGTTTCAAAAACACTCTTAAACTTTTAAAAAAATAACTAAAAAAAGCACAATTACTATTAGCATATGAACATAAACAATTAATACCTCATTGCAAAAATAATTCTATTTTTTTATAAAAAGAATTTAAAAATAATCCTACCATTAGTATAGTGATTAGTTTGTTTGAAAATTTATTGAGTTTGAAGAAAACCAATTTTAAAACAAATTATATAGATATCTTTATATAAAATACTTTTGTTTTTCTCATATTTTTCCAGTTCTTATACCAATTTTCGCAGCAACCAAAATAAAAACCAATATTTGAATTTAAAACATTAAATCCCACAAAACCTCACAAAATTTCAAAATCAAAATCTTCCTTAAAACTTTCCAAAGCGACAAATAGCCAAATAGAAAAATGTATGTGGCCAGTTCAACTATTAACTGATGTGCAACCTTGTTAAAACATATTGGTCATCAAATCTCTAAAGTGCTTCCATTATTCTCTTCTTGTTACAATCCATATATCTTAAGTGAAGTTGGGTAGTTTTATTTATTTATTTATTTTGGATAGACAAATGTCAGTTAACAAAAAGATGAGTAAGAAGGTACTGAAGAAGAGATGGAAAAAAAAAAAAACAAAAAAGAAAGATTAATAGTAAGGGTATTTTTTATATTTTTTTAAAAACTATGTTTAAAGGTATTTTTGACATAAAAGACTAACGATTTTCATATTAAACTAGCAACAAGGGTATTTTAGAGCTTATTTTGGAAGTCTAAAAGTATTTATAAAACTTTTAAAAGTTTAAAAACATTTTTATGAAAAGTGCAAAGTTTAGAAATATTTTTATATAATTTAACAACAAAAAAATATAATGATTTCTATTCAATTTTTATTAACTAACAAGATGGTTAAATTTTAGAAAAATACTCATATGCCGTCTTGAATTATGATTTGTCACAACGACAAAAAATTTTTAATGGCTTGACATAGGTGAGATTTCTATACATAAGAGATAAATAATAAAAGATAACATAATTAATTAATAAATTAATATTGACATAAAACTTGTTCTATCAATCCAATCCGAACTTCAATTCTCCCACTTCATACAAAAGGTATTAAAAAAAGGAAAATTTATATGAAAAATCCTTTTGAGACTATGTTTTTCACAAATAGCCTTTCAGTTTAAATTATTTTATTGAAAGAATTTATGTAAGACTATGTTTTATATGTACTCAAATACAACAGGTTTCCACTTATTGGTTTTTCTAGCGAATTCATGATTATTTTTAAATATACCTTAGAACATTTATTAGATGTTTGCAAATATTCTAACCAATATATGAAATATAAATGTACACAAATTATCATTCGAAAGTTTTGATATAATAGTATCCATATGACAGTACAATTTATAAAATTCGAGTTTATATTGTTTAATCAAATTCTTTTATCAGTTATACCACAATATATAAATAAGAAATTGACTCAATTTTCAATACAAATCTTAGTATATATCATAAATTCAAAGTAGTCGGAAATAAACAAAAATATATATCATAGTATATCATAAATTCGAGTTTATATATGTATCACAGTATAAAATAAACGAATATATATCACAGTATATATATAAAAAATTGTCCTCATTTATATAAAATAAACAAATATATATCACAATATATATATGTAGATTTATTCATCTCTTCTTCGTGAAGCACTTTCCACCATCGCCCATCCCACCTCTTCTTCACGAAGCTCTAGATCTACCGTTGTGCCTTTAGCCTTAGTCATCTTGCTCGTTGTTGTTGACTCGTCGCCTTACCTATCGACATTGACGGTTGAGTCAGTAAACTGCAGTCAGACATCATCATCCAGAACCCTGCGCCGTTGGAATCCACAGTGCCCCAAAGTTATCGTCCAGAACCCTATCTCGTTGACCATCATCATCCTTCCTTGATGCGATTAGAGAGAGAAAGAAAGAAAGAAGCTAGTGGAGAGGAGAGGGAGACAAAACCCCACTGGTGAGAGAAGAGCGGCCATGAATGAAGGAGGAAAAAAGAGAGAGTGGAGAAGAAGAAGAGAAAGAAAAGAGGAAGAAACGCAAGAAATTTTGGGGGAAAGTGAGAAAATGAGAAATTTGTCCTTTTTTAAAAAAAATTAAAAAAAAATTAATGATTGCATGGATACACAAAACTCTAGACTATGCATGAATGAGGGACAACAGAAAACCTTAGGCTTTTGTTTTATTATTATTATTATTTTATTTTATAAAAATAGTGGATGGAGTCTTAATAGAACATACACTACAACATTAATGTATTTTGTTGGACTATTTATATAATAAATGGAAAATAAAAGACAATTGTGTGATAGGCCTTCTATGTAGAAAGCCCTTAAAAAAAAATAATGTTGGACGATTTTTAAAGTTCTCAAGATAATAAAATGAATAGATAAAATAGTTTACATTGATAAACTAAACGTTTAATATTAATTGTTTCAAATAGGGATGGCCAAGAAACCCACAAGCCCCAACCCGATTAGGAATTCCCGATTTGACCGGGGACATTCCCTAGGTACTCGTATGGGGACGGGGCGTGGATGGGGAGGGTATCCCCCCCGACTCGCTCCGATTAATCCTCGACCCCACCCGATTATATATATATAAAAGACGACTCGATCTCACCCTCTCGATGCCTCGCTAGCTCTCGCTCTCACTCACCCTCAGTCTCGCACTCTCGCTCTCTCTCAAATCTCATGGGAATGGAGCCCCTTGAGGACCCGTCTCCCCGACAGGAATCCCCGCCTATTTTAAGCGGGGACGAGAACCCTAATTTCAAATAAATTGATACAACTCCAAACGTAGGAGTATAATTCATTTTCAATAGATTTAAACCTATTAATTACTGTGAAGTCCATAATCCATATCATACTTTCACCTTGATAATTTATTTACAATTTTCAAATTTGAATTCTTAACCATTTTTCTTTATATATATATATATATATATATATATATATATATATATATATATATAAATATATATATATATATATATATCTATATATAAATATATATATATATATATATATCTATATATAAATATATATATATATATATATATCTATATATAAATATATATATATATATATATATCTATATATAAATATATATATATATATATATATCTATATATAAATATATATATATATATATATATATATATATATATATATTTATATATATATATATATATATATATATATATATATATATATATATATAATTGTTTTGGAACTACCTTTTTGACCGGTAGTAGTATTTATAAATTCCATTTAAGAAAACAAAAAACTAAATGATTATCCAACACGTCAATTGTAGCATCATGATCATGAGCCCAATACATGATCTTCCAAACAGCAAGCTTTAACTTGATTTTATTCTTCATTAAGTTCTGCAGCACAAATGAAGCAAAGGGAACAGAATTCCCATTAAAGCAAAATGCTTGTAAATGCTACTTTATATGAAATGACAGAATAAAATATGGGTTTTATCCACGAGCTACTCCAGAAAGGGGTTGAGCAATCGCTAAAGGGTTAACTTGATATGAAAATGCAAGCTGCCACAAGTCTACCACTGCTTTCTTTATGGACGAACCTTGTTTTTTAGCCATCCTGAGTTTAGAACAAAAACATAAGATTAACATAATTTCTCCAGTTACAAGTAAGCTCCTCGAAATTGTGAAGAATTAAGAGAAACATAAGATAAAATCATTGCTCCAATTATATGAACAGTATTGTCCATCTTCAAACTACAATAACATTATTTTTTATATGAACAACTTCTCATCGCTAAAACTTCAATTTTTGAATCTACTAACAAACAAATATCTGAAAACATGAAATACAAATTTATTTTCAAATTTTCTACCAAACGAGCCCTTCAATCAATCAAGGTAAGCAGGATGACTTTTAGAAGGTAGACAATTGTTTTTACCCTTTGAATTTAGAATCAAACGATTTTGAAAATTCTAAACATACCTCTTCAAAGTGGCTAGTTTCCTTCGCAGCAGATAAAAAATTAGGACTAGCAAACAGCTAAGCACAATCCTTCTGGTGGATATGACGAGCTGGGTACTTCCGAACTTCAATGTTAGGGTACGGAACGGCCAAAACCACGGTTTTGTAAGTTTATGTAGTCTTAGAACCGTTTCTCTGTTAGCACTCTCTCCATCTTGATGATGTCCAGGGTCTAAGGCTGTTTTTGAAGCTCTTGATACTTGAAGTCCTTCTGAAGAAGATAAATGTGTTCTATAGTCATCTCTAGGCAAAGATGAAGGGGACGATTGTGACAAACTGGCAGCTTTCAGAGACTGAAGGTAGTCTAGCCTCCTCAAAAGTACCTAGCCAAAGAGTTTTGAAGGAAAAGATATAGCTTTTAGTCACGGTTGACAATTCAATTTTTCCAAATCATAAACTTCTCTTTCCGAGTTTTTCGAATCCTTGTGAGGAAGGATTGATGCAACGGAGTATTGATAAGACAGTAATGATAGGATTAAATTCAATACTTCATTGGCCAAAATTCATTGGAGAATTTATTTGAGATGCATTAACAAAGATGAAAAATGACAAAATAACGTAGTTATTATGAAGTTGTAGAAGTAGGAGATATATAATAAAAAAAGAACAAAGAAATTCAAAAACATGCTGGATTACCTGGAAAAAGAAAAATAGTTGAAACAATAGAGAAGAATAATAAATTAAACAAAGTATAAGCACAAGAACATGGCTAAGACATATTTCACTTTCAATTCTTTGTAAATCAAAACCTGACATATAGACAACCTAAATGTTCTGATGTCCAATCCAATATTACACTTTCTTAAATGGCATACAGTAGAACATGAAACAACTATTTACCTGACGCTTTCCCTCAGGTAAAGCAGCTTTCTCAACCCAAGAAACAGCAAGGTCCACATCCTTCAAACCTATCTCTATGAGTGTCTGGAGGTAAACGTCAACGACTTGGAGATATTCATCAACAGTCAACTGAGCATGCCCATCAAAATGTTCTCTGTCATCAATATTTTTTGAGCCAACAAGAACATATATTTCTTCATACAGTAAACTCCACTTGCCAAGGAAATCTTCTAGAAAACATCGCATATCATAAAGACCTTCCGAAATCTGAAGACACGCCCTAAGAAATTGAGCATAGTAAAATTAATGATTAGAATATGCTCATAGCAATACGACTCACCCACAGTTAAAAACTTCATATGACAATTACTTAACCCTACAATGTTTAACATCAGGGAAGTCAATAGTACTAATCTTTAGATCAACGGCCACCAAGTTACTGATCTATACCCACACAGGTATGAGTTACACCTTGCCCTTTCCACAATTGGGCCAACACATTATACCTTAGCTATATTTAGATTATACTTTCGCTATATATATATTTATACATATTTCATTACAAGACTAGCTTGATATTATGTTTGACAGTAGAAGAGATTACCCAGTTAGAAGAACATTAACAGGGATGGCTGCAATGGAGGGAAATGATACTTTGAGCTCGTCCACTATATGTGATGTCCTGCAAGTACACAAGTGAACTGAATAATTGGTTCGATATACAATATGATAAACAATATGAAGTGTCTTTCCATTAAGCAATTAAGAAAATACTAATAACTTATAAGGTAATGAGAAGACAATTTGAAAGTACACCACCTATTAGGAAAAGACGTCCTGCAAAATATCTTAAACAATCGACAAACGAAATTAACATTGTATTAATCAAGATTACCATCACAATAAACATTACAGTTGATAATTATCACTTAAGAGTTTGATTCAATAGGCAGCTCTTCAAAATTCAGTGATCATTTGGTTATTGTAGGAAATCTAAACTAGCATATGTGATAGGTCATAACACAAGGTCAAAAATACAAAAAGGTTATAATAAACACTACCTTCCAAGTTCCTTCAAAGATTGAACTAAAACCATACCAGCTGATTCCATCATATCACTATCATCACAGCCATTTTTCTCTTGAGAAATACGCTTTAAAACGGAGGAAGCTAGCCCTAATGCTTCCTCGTACCTGGCGCACACAAGATAGCTGCAAAACCCATTGACGAATTACAGGTCAGTTCATGTTTCCAACTCCGTACTTAAGGAATGAATCAAACTGATATGCGACCACGTTTTTGTTGTAATAAAGAAGAAAAAAAAACAGGAAATTAGATTTGATACCTCTCAGAGCGCTCGATCTCTTCCCAAATTGCTTCTCCGCCATCCATGGTCGGTCACCGTCGGTTTCAAAGATTAAGAAACTGAATATGGAATTGCAATTGATGAAGATAACGTCGTGTCGAGTATTTAAATCAATTGGTGGACCGGAGACATGAAAGATAAAGAAGATGAACTGCCCTCCGAACCCGAACAAGAACAGTAAATCTCGAATCGTCGGTATAATCAAAATTTCTAGGCTTTTGGTCGTGTGAGCATTAACCAACCATTTCATCCCTAAAAGTTTAGTTCGTAATGATTATTGTACTTACAGTTTCTAACAATTTAATTATTAAATTTTAGTATATAACAATTGAGTCATAGAATTTTAGTATATAACAATTTAGTCATAAAATTTTATTATTTTAAGATGTAGACTATAAATTTTGTAAAATTATTGAGTCGTTAATTAGTTTATCAGTTTATTTATGCAAGAAATCGTATTAAATTTTAACACTAATTTCTACAATAAGGACTAAATTTTTACAAACTTTAAAATATAAGAACTAAATTGTTATATGGTAAAGTCAAGATACTAAATTGTTATAAAATTGAAAGTATAGAGACTAAATTGTTACAAATTAAAGTTAAGGAACTAAATCGTTACTTGTATAAAAAGTTTAGGGACTAAAAGAGATTTTTAACCAAATTTATAATATTATTAGGGTATTATTGTAAAATTGAAAAGCAAAATGAGACAGAATGTAACATGTATACAAAAAAAAAAAAATTATAATATTAAAATAAACAAATAAAATAAACTAAACTAAAGTAAAAATAGAAATTTTCTCCAACCTTTTAGGATTTCTCACCAATATGCACATCTTTAAAATCCACAAAATGTCATTGTTTATAGGTAATTTTGTAAGTAAGATGTGGTATTACATGGACATTAAGAATGTGTATTTACAAGACACATGGACAACATGTAGAAAAACACATGTGGTGATGAGGGAGTGACATTTAGTCTTTGGATGCTAAGCATGGGTATCTATATTACACTTGTAGTATTTATAATACTCCCCTTAGATGCCCAATATATATACGAAATATGTCTAGCTAAAACTTTACTAGGAAAAAAACCCAATGAAAAAAATCCTAGAAAAGGGAAAATAGTGCATATTTCATACAATCATAAAAGAATACAACATATTTGCTCCAATTTTTCAAAAGTTGTGGTGGGTAATGCCTTTGTAAATAAGTCTATCAGGGTATTTTTCGAACAAATTTGTTATATTGTGATGTCATCATTTTCTTCAAGATCATGTGTAGAAAAGTTTTGGTGAAATATGCTTTATTTTATCTCCTTTAATATATCCAACTTTGATTTGAGCTACATATGATGTATTGTTTTCGTATAGTATCGTTAGAAGATTTTGACAGAAAGACAAGTCGCATGTTCCACAAATGTGTTGAGTCGTTGATCTTAGCCATACACATTCTCGACTAGCTTCATAAGTTACAAGAATTTCAACATGATTTGAGAAAGTGGTCATTATGGTTTGTTTCACTGATCGCAATGATATAACAGTTCCTCGACATGTGAATAGATAATATGTTTGACATATATGCTTGTGTGAATCAGATAAATATCCAAAATCTGCATAATCAACAAGGTCAAAATTCAATTTGTTTGAATAAAACAAACTCATATCTACCGTTCTTTGGAGATAACGAAATATATGTTTAATTCCATTTTAATGTCTTCTTGTTGGAAAAAAACTATATCTAGCTAATAAATTTATTGAAAATACAATATTTGGTCTTATATTATTAGCAAGATATATAAGTGCACCAACTGCACTAAGATATGATATTTTAGGACTAATAAGTTTTTTATTATCATCATAAGATCGAAATATATCTTTCTTTACATCCACTGAATGAATTTTCATTGGAATGTTTAATGGATGTGCTTTGTCCATATAGAACATTTTCAAATTTTTTCCTATATTAGTTGACTGATGAACAAATATTTCATCTGCTAAATGCTCAATTTGCAGGGCAAGGAAAGATTTTGTTTTTCCAAGATCTTTCATCTCAAATTCTTTTTTAAGATATTCTATGCTTTAAGCTTTTCAAGAGTTTTAATTATATCTAAATCATCAACATATACAATTATAATGACAAATCTTGACTGTGATTTCTATATAAAAACATATGAACATGTTGGATTATTTTGATATCCTTCTTAAAAAAATATCCACTCAAGCGATTGTATCGCATTTGTCCTAATTATTTAAATCCATATAAATGTCTTTGTAGCCTTATTGACTATAGTTTCAAGAACTTGATTTATATGTTTCATGTATCTTAAATCCTTTTGGGATTCTCATATAAATATCATTAATCAAGAGATTCATATAAATATTTTGTGACTAATGTTTTGACTATTAGATGTATTTTAAATTATAATACGTATAATAAAATATGGGCTATGTATGTGAATTAATATTTTATCACATTAAGGCCCTAGGTTCCTAATTGAGTATGGAGACTAAATGGATAGAAGCCTATTCCTAACTCGATTAGGATTCAATGGAAACCCTAATTGAACCAGTATATAAAGAAACCTTAGGGTTATTGTCACACCCCGCCCCGAGCCACTCTCCCGCAGCCCGAGACGGAGTGTGAGGATAGTAAACACCGACCCTCTTGCGATGCTTACCATCAAAACTCTACCTTTCCCGGAACTAGTATATGCAACTTATACAGACAAAAATAAACTAATTCATTAATCAAATGCATAATTTATTATTACAATTGTTTAACAAATTTGTTTACAGAAATCATGATTCTAGTTTTTCTTTTAATCTGCTGCCTACGGTTACGTATACATAATTTCTCAGCAGACCTTGACTCATATTATAAAAATTCTTATGCCTATAACCAAAAGCATATGATATCTCGGCAGACCTTGACTTCGCTCAGCAACGGGAACTCGGCTGCTACCTGAAAAGAAAAACATAAGAAAAGAATGAGTTTCTACGAAGCCTAGTGAGTGATCGAAATAACTAGGGTTCAAATAACCCTTCACACATACAATATATAAATATCGTAATAACAAACGATAGCAAGTACAATTATAACTATATCGAGTTTATGCTCAACTTCCCTCATAGGTTTATTATCAAAACATCTTTTCTTGTTGGCACCTCCGACACAGCAACTCTTTTGTTTATTCTGCTGGCTCCCACGGCACAACAATCTTACTGGTTTTTCTCCGCTGGCCCATCTGACTCAACTAAACGCATTCATTTTGTATCCAACCCTAAGTTTTCCCTATGTGCACATAGTCTTACCTTCGAGGCTCAGGAGCTAGGCCCGTTGGCTCCCTAACCACCCCCTCGAGTACTTCTCGTAGGCTCAAGAACTAGGCTCTAGTGGCCTCCTGACCATCCCACGAGGAAATCCTCGCTACTAGCTTAGAAATTAGGTCCTTCCGACCCTCTAATCATCCTGTGCAGTAACGAATCCTAGTCTCAGTCATGACCGTCATCAATGCCTTCTCAAAAAGTCCCTCGACATTGGAATATCCTATTCTTTGATGCCTTTGGGCAACCCTCGAGCATCAGAAAGTATAACCTAATATTCAACAAGCTTGATATGCAATATATTATCTTTTAGCATGCATATAACCTCATGATATCATGCTCAATATACATATTATCTGATACCTCACCATAACACGTATAATAATTGTTGGGTTTTTATGTCCTAAAACTCATAGATTGTAAATGTAATAATTTGACTGTAATTAAACCATTAATAAAGAGTTATTGATGTGTTACTTCAATAAGCGTTATTGATTGTTTTTGTTTGTTTTGTCATAATAACCCTAAATCCAATAAACTAACATCCTATGCCGTTTTATGAGTCTTGAATTGTATGTGGGGACATATGAAGATTAATGTTTAATGTACAGTCTAAAGGGTCTATAGTATAGGGATAAGACTGGGTACCTTATCCTTGTGACACTATTGATACGACCCACTTTGTAGTTGATACAAAGCAATGATCTAACGTGTTCGTGTAGGTGACATGCGAGTGGAGATATCCTATGCAATGAGTTTGAATAAGACCGAACCACGAAATAGTAATCACTAGATGTAGGTTTCTATTTCAATAGGATGACCTAGGCAACTTAGTCTTTTAGTCTTAATCTTGAGTATATTATGAACTCCTGTCTACGAGGGATTGTCCTATGATTTGTATGGGTGAGAGTGGTCGTTTGCCAACTCAATATGTCTACCATCTTGTGGACAAGACCAAGCGGGAAGCTGGGGACATAATTATACAAGATGGAATTCACTTATTCCCATTTTTAGGGTAAGTAGATAAGTGTTCCCTTAAGTGGTGTCTCCGAGACTTGAACAAAGGGCCCTACCCTCTCATTGGCCCGAGAGGGGTTTCTGCTTAATGGTTGGACCATAAACAGGTTGTTCATTAGAGGAGCACTGGTATTTAAGGATTTAGAAGTAACCTAGGGGTAAAATGTTAATTTGACCCAGCTGGTGTTACGAACACTTGTGAAGGACTAATTTGCTATTATTGGTCTATATCCATGGACACAAAAATATATATTAAGTGAGAAGAGTGTAGTTGTGGGTCTTTAGTGGAGTGTACTAATAGTTAACGAATATTCATTAATGTGGTTAATGAGTTTAGCCGATTAATCTCATATCGTTGGAGTTTCTGATCTATAGGTCCATAAGGTCCCCTTACTAACTCACTACAAACCAACAAGGATCAAGTATGTTGAGTTTTTTTTTTAAATGTTCAAATTTATGAAGGAAACTATTAATTGTATTTAATTGCATGATTTATTATAAATTTTATTTGAATGTGATTCAAATGGTAACTTTATAACATAGATAATTAATTTATTGTATTTGAATATGATTCAAATAATTAATTATTTATTTGGATAAAATCCATATAAATAAATAGAGGGAGAATTAATTAATTAATTTGAATTAGATTCAAATAATTAATTATTTAATTTGGATGAGATCCAAATTAAAAATTTTGCAGAAAATAGATAGAGGGAGAATTAATTAATTGATTTGAATTAGATTTAAATAATTAATTATTTAATTTGGATGAGATCCAAATTAAAGATTGAAATTTAAATAAGATCTAAATATTTTAAACCATTTAATATGAGATATTTATTAATATTTGATATTATTAAATATTTGATTTAAAATATCTGCAGAGGGGTATCCTCATAGGATTAGGAGTAACTCATAGAGTTCTATAAATAGGGCCCTTGAGAGCTTCCATAAAACAAACTCTATAAAGAATAATCTCTATGATTTCTCTAAAAATCTTCCTCTACTAATTCTCCCAATTTTCTTAGAAAAATTCTAAGAAAATTCTTCTTTAGGGAAGATCTCTTGGAAAAGGAAGACTACAAGGAATAGACCATCGGTTCGAGAATTATAGATTGACAAAGGTATGATGTTTAACCTTTTCTTTACCTTTTGTATTTTTAATTCTTTCAATAAATTAAAGAACGCGATCACACACTTCTGTCAGAATTCAATTTCCTTCAAATGGTATCAGAGCCAATCTTTGATCCTTGATTTGAATTAAAAATATTTTACGATGGGTGTTTTAATTGTTCATATATGAGATATGTGAATGTTTGCAAAATTGATTGTTTAGGCGTATTTGGGCATTAGATTTTAAAGTTTTGATTAGATCAATTGTAAAACCCTCAATGATTAGGGTTTTCTTGTAATCTTTTTGATGTAAAAGTGTTGTAAATTGTTGAAAAAACGTTAGTTTTCTCGAAATATTGAAATCTGGAAAATCTGAATTTTTTTTTCAAATATGGAAATTCTACTACATCTATTGTACGTCATTAAAGCATCTGGCAGATTTCATCAAAGCATGTGTGGCTGAAATATCAAAGGATTAAATTTAGGTGTTTCAAGCCCTAAATTTTGATGGCCAAAGAAGAAATTGAAGACCAAGATATGTCTTGGAAATCCAAATTATTGTAATTTTAATTTTTTTCTTTAATTTCTAGGATATGCCAAATATGCCGGTCAATTTTGCTTTATTTAATTTAATTATGTTTGTGATGTATGTTTTAAATTAAATTGAATGTTGCATAAAGTATGCCATTTAGCTTAAAATCCCATCATAGGTTAAGCATGTTCATGCATCTTAGTATATTATAAATGTTATATTATATGGTTTTAATGCATGATAATAATTTCATGAGTTATTTAATGTATGTTGATATATTAAATATTTGAAATTGGAAAAGTATGATGTGTGACATTAATTAAACAAATATAAATAATTATATTTATTAATGTTTTGTTAATGTATGATTGATTTATTTAATATAAGTGTTATATTTTAAATGAAATCAATTTGCATTGAGCATGATACATCCATAGATTAATATAATATATCCATAGATTAATATAATTGTTATATTATGTCAAGAAATGCATGTAATATGGTTGGTTAATTAATTAAAATTTGATTGTTAATTAATTAAACCATAGAAAGCATGTTATAGGGCCAATCATTAAAATTCATAATAGTTATAAAATTTATGATTAGTAACCGTCAACCTATAATTAAGAATTGCATGCAAACATAAGATCTTAGGAAATTGGTTTGAAATTGTTTAAAATTAATTTAGACCTAAGATCACATTAACTCTAATAAGATTAGAAGTTGATCTTACTTTGTTTTAAAATAGTTTTAAAATATGACTAAGTAGGACAAATAGGACTTTAGGTTATAAGGGAACTCTACCACTTCAGTTCTATCAAGTTTTGGGTATTTAAGTTGACGGTTTACGAAACACCTCCTAACTGGAAACTGAATTGGAACCTGAGTTGATTTAACCTAAGGCCTATTAGTATGCATTGTCACTAGGTTAATTAAATGATTTAATTCACCTAGAACATTAGTGTAAAGACCTTTTATAAAAGTTATAATAGGCATAGACTTAGATAGATTGATATAGCCGAATTTATCTAAGTTAAATAACCTTAAGATAAGGTAGGACATTTTAATGGGAGGAAAATTACAAAACGAGATATTTATATCAAGTTTTGCTCCTACGTCCTTGATTATTCACACCATGAGATCTGTACTCGGCTTTGTGTCGCCCTGGGAGCGACCTCCCTTTGGAAAGTGTTTGTATGGTTCAATAACAAGGTGAAAGGAAAAATGTCTATAGTAAGTGGGAGCGGGATGCATGTAAACATATCCTTCAGTCTCTAACCTTAGGTCGCACTGCAAGATTATTATGATATGCCTGCGTGTCATCTTGGAGCGACCATCTCTTTGGAGGGCCTGATCATAGGTTTCGAAACATCACGAACTCGTGGAAAGGATAGGTTCACTTAGGTTAATTACCAACAATTGTCTTTTCTAATGGTAGCTTGTTGTTGTGTACCTCTAGGATCTGAAAGTGAGATGATTACACTTACGGGGATGGGTTAAGAGTTAGTGAATCCTTGACCAAACAACAGTGGGCTAATATCTATAGGAATATGAGTTATTCTGGCATTAGAATTAGCTGAGAATTGTCTCATTTCAAAGAAGGAGTGGTTAATCACCCTTCGGTGACTGTTGCTCTAAACCTTTAAAGCATTATTGCAAAAACTAAATCAATAGTTTATAAAGGTTTTCTTTGATCGCTTGTTTTTTGTTGCATTGATTGGAATACTTGCAATTTTGTTTCCTTCTATAATGGGTTAAGGCAAAGATAACTAAAACGATTAATTATTTATAATCGCAGCATGTCTTTCTCAATCGTCGCACAGCTTAAAAATGAAAAACTAACCAGTGAAAACTATGCAACATGGAAATCTAACCTAAATACGATTCTGGTTATAGATGATCTATGGTTTGTCTTAATGGATAAGTGTCCTCCTATCCCCACTCATAATGCAGCCCAATCTGTTAGGGATGCATATGACCGTTAGACAAAGGCCAATGACAAGGCCCAAGTCTTTATCTTGGTAAGTTTGTCTAACGTACGCAACAAGAAATATGAGGCCATGATAAATGCACGATAGATCATAGAGTCCCTCCAGGAAATGTATTGGACAACCGTCTTCACAGATCTGGCACGAGGCCCTCATGTACGTTTATAATTCACGTATGAAGGAAGGCCAATCGATGAGAGAACATGTTCTCGACCTGATGGTCCAATTCAACGTTGCTGAAATGAACAACGCGATCATTGATGAGCAGAGTCAGGTATCTTTTATTCTAGAATCTCTTCCGAAGAGCTTTCTTCAATTTTGCAACAATGTAGTTATGAATAAAATTGTGTACACCATAACAACCCTCCTGAATGAGTTACAAACTTATCAGTTTCTTATGAAAAATAAGGGACCGATCGATGGAGAGGCAATTGTTGCCCATTTCAAGAAGTTCCACAAGGGTTCATCCTCTGGAACTAAGTCTGTTCCCTCATGTTTTGGTTCTAAGAAGATCCAGAAAAAGAAAGGAGGAAAGGGGAAGGCTCCCGCTGCTGGGAAAAACAAGGGTCAGGCCAAGATGGTTGACAAGGATAAGTGCTTCCACTGCAATGTGGATGGTTATTGAAAACACAATTTCCCTAAGTACCTTGCTGAGAAGAAAAAGGAAAAAGCAGGTAAATATGATTTACTTGTTTTAGAAACTTGTTTAGTGGAAAATGACGATAATGCTTGGATACTTGATTCAGGTGCCACTAATCATGTTTGCTCTTCTTTATAAGGAATTAGTTCCTTCCAACAGCTCGAGAAGGGTGAAATGACGCTCAAGGTTGGAACAGGAGACGCCATTTCAGCTCGTGCAGTGGGAGCTGCAAAGTTGTTTTTGGAAATAGATTTTTATTTTTTGAAAATCTATATATAGTTTCTGAAATAAAAAGGAAATTAGTATCTATTTCCTGTTTAATTGAACAATTGTATTCAGTTGTTTTTTTTTGTTAATGAAGCGTTCATTTTGAAAAATGACGTACGTATTTATTTTGCTAAGTTAGAAAACAACTTATATGTGTTAAGACAAACTGAAGCAAAAACACTTTTAAATCATGAAATGTTTAAAACTGCTAATACTCAAACTAAAAGGCAAAGAATTTCTCCCAGTAACAATAGTACTTATTTTTGGTATTTGAGATTAGGTCACATAAAATCTCGATAGGATCGAGAGATTGGTAAAGAATGGACTTCTAAATGACTAAAAGACTTTTTAGTGGAAAAAGTTATAGAGCCAAAGTACCTTTAGAACTCATACATTTAAATCTCTATTATTCAGGCAACTTAGTCTTAATCTTTAGTATATTACGAACTCCTATCCACGAGGGATTGCCCTTTAATTTGTATGGGTGAGAGTGGCCGTTTGCGGACTCAATATGCCTACCATCTTGGGGACAAGACGGAGTTGAGAGCTGACGACATAATTATACAAGATGAAATTCATTCATTCCCATTTTTAGGGTAAGTAGATAAGTGTTCCCTTAAATGGTGTCTCCGGGACTTGAATAAAGGGCCTTATCCTCTCACTGGTCCGAGAGGGGTTTCTGTTTAATGGTTAGACCATAAACAAGTTGTTCATTAGAGAAGTATTGGTACTTAAGGATTTAGAAGTAACCTAGAGGTAAAACGGTAATTTGACCTAGCTGGTGTTACGAACACTTGTGAAGGACTAATTTGCTATTATTTGTTTATATCCATGGACATAGAAATACATCTGCAGTAAGAAGTGTGCAACAGTTGGTCTTTAGTGGAATGTACCCATACTTAACGAATATTCATCAATGTGATTAATGAGTTTAGCCGATTAATCTTATATCATTGGAGCTTCTGATCTATAGGTCCATAAGGTCCCCTTGCTAGCTCACTACAGGCCAAAGAGGATCAACTATGTTGAAAGAAAAATTTGAAATGTTCAAATTTATGAAGGAAAATATTAATTGTATTGAATACAATTAATTGCATGATTTATTATAAATTTTTTTTGAATGTGATTCAAATGATAACTTTATAATATGGAGAATTAATTTATTTGAATATGATTTAAATAAGTAATTATTTATTTGGATAAAATCCATATAAATAAATAGAAGGAGAATTAATTAATTAATTAAAACTAGAGTTAAATAATTAATTATTTAATTTGGATGAGATCCATATTAAAGATTCTGCAAAAAATAGATAGAGGGAGAATTAATTAATTGATTTGAATTGGATTCAAATAATTAATTATTTCATCCAAATTAAAGATTCTACAAAAGAATAAATATTTAAATAAGATCTAAATATTTTAAACCATTTAATATGAGATATAATTTGGGTAGATATTTATTAATATTGGATATTATTAAATATTTGATTTAAACTTTCTGCAGAGAGGTTATCCTAATAGAATTAGGAGTAACCTATAGGGTTCTATAAATAAAGCCCTTGGGAGCCTCCATAAAACAAACTCTCTAAGAGAATAATTTCTACAGTTTCTCTAAAAATCTTCCTCTATTAATTCTCCCAATACATTCTTTTTCCTATTCTTTCAAAGAAATGGTTTCTGCAAATCGGATCGTTGCCAGAGTCTTAGCGAGGAAGATCTCTTAGAAAAGGAAGACTACAAGGAGTAGACCATCGGTCCGAGAATTATAGATTGGCAAAGGTATGATGCTTAACCTTTTCTTTACCTTTTTGTATTTTTAATTCTTTCAATAAATCAAAGAACGCAATCACACGCTTCCATCGGGATTCAATTCCCTTCAATAATATCACAACATCATGCTTAAATATAAGCTCGTGCTATCACCAATTATTCACAAGTATTATAATTTAGTTCACTTGAGGAAAGAAATCAACTAATCACAATGTATGTAGTTTCCAAACTCTAGGGTTTCCTCCTCCTAGTTTGGTTTCCAAAACTTTTAGCTTCTCCCGAGCTTTTGGAATTTAGGACAGAGCAACCTGGAAACCTTAGAAATCCTAAAACAACATTTTTGACGTCTGACACTTCCTCCTTGGACGCAAAGAATAGTTCTAGACGGGTTGATAGATCTGGACGTAGGGCAACACCTTTCCTCCTCAAACAACTCAGTTGAACGCCTACCTTGATGTTCTAGATGCCTGGTTGCCTAGTGGACGCAAGATGATACTCTAACAGCAAGAAAACAACACTCTTGGATGTTTAGTAGCCTTCTTTAGACGCCAACTCTCTCTTCCAACCTTCATCTCTCTTTTTTCTCTCAAAGAACTTACGGTGCCTTTGGTGGAAGGAGACTTCCTTCTCCCCCTTGGTCCTATTTATAGAGTTTGGAAGACATGCTTGGTCATCTCTTCTTTGCTTCTAAGGTTGACACTTAGCTTCCTCATGTTACCATGCATGTAAGCTTAACATGCAACCACACACTTGTTTCCTTGCATGTTAACTTTTCATGCATCCTGACACCTCCTACTTATGAAGTGTTAAGCCTAAATGAAGTCACTTATCACCAAAAATTTCCAACCATATGTCCAACCTTGCCCCAGGATAGGACCATGCGTCCAACCTCCTCACACCATGCGTCCAAGATGTTGTCTCTTAGGGTTTTGCTTCTTTTGCTCTCTTTTCTTTTCCCGGTCTTTCTATACTTAGCCAAATTTCTTTTCAACACCTTCCTATGCATCCAACATACCCTACTATGCATCCAACTCTCTTCTCAAAGTCCAACACTTAGCCAGAATCTCCTCTTTTTAGGGTATGCATCCACCAAGACCCGAGGTTCTCACACTTACTCAAATTTCTACTCACAAAGCTCCATTATGTGTGTGGTTTCTTCCAAAATTTCTTTGGTATGTGTCCACTTCTTTCCTCCCTAGGGTCCATGCATCCAAGACTCCTTACATGGCCTCATGGACTCTTTGGTTGCTCACTCATGCGTCCTTAGGATGTCTCTCGAGGCTATGCTTTCAACTTTTCTCTTTTTATGCTTCCCATACTTAGCTCATTTTTCCAAAAATCCATCAACTATGCGTCCAACCCTTACTTTTCCTTCTTTAGGATTGCTTCTCAACTCTCAAAATCATTTAAGACTTAACCAAAATCCTCTTGGAGAAGAGCCTATGCGTTTACCCTAGGTAGGATGATGTTTTTCTTTTAACTTTGCTTTATGCGATTAACCATCTTTTCCAAGACCTAGGTTTTCCTTTCAACACTTCAACACTTAACCAATTTTCTTCCAGATTAAGGTACCATGCATCCACACTTCACCATCCATGCGTCCAACATGGTGGTGTTCCTCCCAAGGATGTGTCCAAACCACAACTAGCTTCCAACTATTTCTTCTTTAACACTTAGTGAAAATTCTTCTATTTTCCTTCAACTATGCGTCTAAACTAGCCTTTCTCATAGCATAGTTAAGTTCTCCTAGCATAGTTGTGACATTTAGAAAAATTTCTTAGCTCATTGACCACCTTGTGGTTCAACACTCGAAAATTGCTTAACGTGGCTTTCTTCCAAACTTACCTACGGCTGATTCTTAACTCAAAACTCAAGTGGCACAAACTTATTTTCTTCCTTCCTATATCTCAACACATGGGGTTCCTTAAACTAGCCAAAATTTGGCTAACTCCACAAGCCCAGTTTTTCTGCCTCAAAATTTTTCTAACTCCACAGGCTTGTGATTCAAGTTTTACACTCTTTGTCCTAGTTCTCTTTCTTTATATGTCTTAAGTAACTAGGTTAAAGATTAGGGTGTAACAACTATGGTCCCCAATATACCAAAACAATAAGCACTTAGTCTTTCTTGAATCCCAGAGAAAGATCCTATTAAGGGCATTCATAGTTTTGGTTGAGGAACACAATAGTCATCTTAAAGCTATCATTATTTTAAAGTTATTATCATTCTCTCAATGGAGTCCAATATGTTATTTATTCTTGACAATTTGGCATGAATGATCCTAGCTATTACAGGTTTCACCGGTGGTGTTTGAGGTTCTTGTCATCGCAAGTTTGTCAATCAAAGGTTTAATTCATTGCTGCTGCAAGTCTCGTCGGATGAAGGACTTTGTTACTTGCCGGTGAAGGTATTGACGACTTTTTTTGGGATAAATACTGATTGAAGGTATGTAGCCGATGTGGGTATTGCTTAAATCCATTGGAAGTTCTTTTGCCGATTGAAGGATTTCTTCTTTTACTTCTCCTTCTTTTTCTTCTCCTGCTTCTTCTGCTGCTTTTCCTCCTCCTCCTTCTGCTCCTACTCCTGCTCTTGCTCCTCCTTCTTCCTCTTTCTCCTCCTCCTCGTCCTTCTTCCTCCCCCCCCCCCCCCCCTC
>QLSR01000183.1:366414-463043 GCA_031780015.1 Citrullus colocynthis
TTGGGGGGGGGGGGGGGGGGGGGGGGGGGAGATAACATAAGGAAAGTTGTTTTTTAAGAAGAATTATTTCCTTTTCCTAGTGGGGTTATAAATGATGTTCTAGCTCCAATTCCTGACGTCATTATTGAACCAATTATAAAATAAGACAACACTATAGTCCCCGTTGTTGAATTTGAAGTTCAAACTCAACAACATCAAGAAGTGCCACTAAGGAGATTTACTAGAGAGAAGAGAAGTGCAATTCCAGATGATTATATTATGTTTATTCAAGAACATCAGTATGATATGGGTGTAATGGAAGATGATCCAATCAACTCACAACAAGTACTACAAAGTTCTAACTCTCACAAGTGGATAAATGCTATGGAAGAGGAAATAAAATCCATGAAAGAAAATGATATGTGAAGACTTGTCAAATTGCCATCAGGAGTGAAACCCATAGGTTATAAATGGATATTTAAAAGTAAAAAGGATTCACAAGGCAAAATTGAAAGATATAAGGCTCATCTTGTTGCAAAGGGTTGTACTTAAAAGGAAGACATTGATTACAAAGAGACTCTCTCCAGTTTCATCGAAAGACTCTTTTAGGATAATCATGACACTTGTAGCTCACTTTGATTTAGAGGTACATCAGATGGATGTAAAAACTGTGTTTCTCAATGAAAACATTGATGAGACGATTTATATGGTGCAACCAGAAAACTTTGTCCGATAATTTAAAGTCTATGGTGTGCAAATTGAAGAAATTCATTTATGGTATCAAGCAAGCCTCTTGTCAATGGTATAACAAATCCCATGAAGTAATTACCTCATTTGGTTTTGAGGTGAATATAGTGGAAGATTGTGTATATCACAAATTTAAAGGGAGTACATCTATCTTTGTGGTGTTATATATCGATGATATACTCATAGCAAGTAATGATGTAGGATTATTTCATGACACTAAGAAGTTTCTCAAAAGGAATTTTGATATGAAGGATCTTGGTGATGCTTCTTTTGAATTAGGAATTGAAATACCGTGAGACTGTTTTCAAGGTATTTTAAGATTGTTACAAAGGAACTACATTGAAAAGATTTTGAGTAGATTTGGCATGAAAGACTGTACACCAAGAGATACCTTTGTCGCTAAAGGTGATACATTTCATTTGGGTTAATGTCCCAAAACCATAAGGAGATGCAGAAGGTTCCCTATGCATCGGCTGTTGGAAGTCTAATGTACGCTTAAGTATGTACACATCCGGATATTGCATTCATAGTTGGAGGGTTAGGTAGATATTTGAGCAACCCGAAGATAGATCATTGGAAAGTAGCCAAATGGGTTATTAGGTATTTGTAGAGAATAAAAGATTATATGCTCACTTATCAAAGATCAAAAGTTTTAGAGATCATTAGGTATTTTGATTCTAATTTTGCTGGATGCCAAAACACTTTGTGATCCACTTTAGGCTATACTTCATGTTGGCTGGAGGAGCTGTATCTTGAAAAAGTGTTAAACAAACATTTATGGCTTCTTCTACCATGACTGCGGAGTTTATAACATGTTATGAGGCGTCTAGTCATGGAATATGACTGCGAAATTTTTCACTACTAGGCTGTCGATAATAGTAGGCATAAAATGACCACTAAAATTATTTTGTGATAATAAGTCGAATTCCAACAACAACATAAGCAATACAAAGTCAAAGCATGTGGACGTGAAGTTTCTTGTTGTAAAAAAAAGAGTTTAGAATTGTCAAATTTTGATAGAACACATAGGAACAAACTCTATGGTGACAAATTCATTAACTAAAGGTTTACCACCTAAAGTTTTTCATGAGTATATTGCTCACATGGGTATCAGTCACTTTTCTGATCCCATGATCTAGTGGGAGTTTGTTATCGAGAATGTTCTTTGACCTTAATTTGGTTATTTTCTATATAAAATAAAGTTGATGGTTTATGTTTTATTATCTGAACTTGTTTACCATACATGCAGTTTAGCAAATGTGGTTTAGCATGAATTTTTTTTAGAATGATCTCACTAAGGAGTTTGGACCAGTTGGAAACAGGCATGATCTAGATCACTTTGCATGTAGTTTCCATGCTATCCATCCATACTTGATCTATGTCATTGAATGTATTGAAACTGGTGATCAAGGAAGGTTTAGTTACGAGAGCAGTGAGAAAAGCTGCCTTGATTCCATGTTGATACAGAAGATGAACTAGATTGAACTAAAGGGGAATTCTATTATTGAAATAACTTATTTATGCACACTTAAGGTTTATGTGATTTAATTACATCAGGTACATAGACATAGCCCAAGTGAGAGATGTCTAGAAGTATTTTAAATAATAATACGTATAATAAAATATGGGCTATGTATGTGGATTATCATTTTATCACATTGGGTTATTTTATTAGATTGGGCCTATTATGTGATCTAATTAATTAAGACCCTAGGTTCCTAATTGAGTATAAAGACTAAATGGATAGAAGCTTATTCCTAGATTGATTAGGGTTTAATGGGAACCTTAAACTACAACAATTTTGGCTGTTGAACTGCCATCGTATACATATGATGACAGATTATAAACTACCATTGTATCCAGTGACATTGTAGGTTACAATGGCGGTTCGTAACCGCCCTTAAAACTTTCAACATCATATATATATGATGGCAGTTTTGTTTATGGTGTCAGTTGTGAACTGACATCATACCCATACTATCATACATATACGATGATAGTGGTTACGATGGTAGTTGGTAACCGACATCAAAATTGTGCCATCATACATATACGATGGTAGTTGGTTATGATGCCAGTTTGTAACCGACATCAAAATCATGCCATTATACATATACAACGGCGGTTTGTGGTAGTTGGTAACCAACATCAGACCCATGACATCATGCATATATGATGGTAGTTTGTAACCGACATGTATGTGTAATAGATGATAGTTGTGAACTGACATTGCATCTAGTCGAAGATGTTTTGCTTAGATGATGTTTAATAATTGTTATTGTTGTATGCTACAATGTTAGTTTATAATCGACAACATATCCACTATAACATACAACAAATATAGTACCAAACATGGAACCTAAATCTTGCATAAATAATAATTTTTAAAATACTAATAATTTTCATCAGCCCCTATTTAGATTAATTTCTACACAAATATCCAGTATATTAGAGACAAACTTCAAGATAATATAATCTCTCATATGATTTCAATATTGATCAAATCACAACTGAATTTCAAAATATAAAGTTGCACAATGAAACCCAAACAAAGTATCTAAGATCTACCAAAATATATAAAAAAATCTATCCTACAACTTGCAACCAGCTAGTGCTACACAATACGTCTTAAACCTACATAAAGTTCTGAAGATCTACCGAAATTTCAATCACTCTATCTTCAACCTACATAAAATGTCTAAGGGATACCAAAAGTTTAGAGTAGTGCCACAAAATATATCGTTGATAGGAGTATCTGGATGATGTAACATCTCTTTCATGAATCTCATTACATAATACCCACATTCCACACAACTTCTTTAACGAGGGCACTGAAACTTAAGAATAAATAACAATAATTAAAACTTATTTTGGACACATAATAATAGCTACTGACTATAACACAATTTTTATTTACCTTTTACGGGGAACCATGTAAGATTGGTATTTTTTTGTGTTAGGATCGTATTTTGCACCATACACATCTTCATTGCACTAAATAAAAGAAGATAACATATAAAACACAAATATGAACTTTTTAACAAACTTAAAGAATATTGAAAATTTAACATCATTAACACAATATTGAACAAACTTACGTAGTTACAATTTGTTTTGAATTATCTAGCCTGCTAAGATGTAATGATTCCAAAATACATGTCGTCTTTGCATGCACATCAACCACACATAATATCCAACGACCTCTATAAAAAAAAAGTAGGATTACTTTATCGAAAGCTACATAAAAATCCAACTAATATATATATAATTTAAGTTCTTACCCAAGATTGTCACACCCCTTTCCAAGTTACCTTCTTAATCTAGGAAAAAATGTAAGGACAATAGACATCGACCCTCTTACGACATCTACTGTCAACATGTACAATCTTGAAATAAATACCAAGCACCTAATAAACAGTTTGTAACTTTTAGTCAAACATCATTCTCAAAATTCAAGTAAAGCTAGCACACATTTACAGACTTTCATTCATCGGCTTAGTATAAAACAACATATGATTACAGACTTCCACTTCTTGAACTCCTATATGTACAATGTGTGTGTCTTATGTACAAATATTTACAATGTTCACAAACTAATAGCAAGCCCAGACGAGTTTGTTGTGTAGGCTAAGCACTCTGGTTTCGCTCACTACCTGGAAAACAGAAAAACAATGGAAAACATGAGCTAGGATGCCTAGTGAGTGACAACTTCAGAAAACTATTCTTAGCTTTAAACTCAGCAAAATCATGCTCGATAAACAATAATAAAACAGTAAACATTTCATCATCAAAAACTTATAAAATTTTGCATATGCCTGAAAGATTTTCCTTAGTTGAGGCAGAGCGAAACTCAATGCTACTCAACGTAAAAAACAACCTTTGTTGGGGTGGAGTAATCTCGATACACCCAATGCCGAATAACCTTAACTATGTGGAGTAATCTCAACATAACCGCGTCAAATCTACCTTTGTGCACAAGGGTAGGGTTGCCCTCACCTTCTCAAGTTCTTCAGTACCAGGGTCCCATCCCACAATGTTAAGACTACCCATATGCCTTCCCCAAGTCCTTCGACATTGGGGGGACCATATTGCCGTTTTAAGGCTGCCTATATACCTTCTCCGTGTCCTTCAACATTGGGGACCATCTATTATCCTTTTAAAACTAAAGTATGCTTTGATAATAAATAATTCATTCATAAACACTAGTTTAGTAGATCCTCAGAAATTTAAACTATTTCACAAACAGCATGCTTTATCATCAAAATCATGCAAAAACATGCTTAAGGTCATTTAAAAAAACTCATACTTTATCATACTCAATTCATGCTAGAAAACCCGTGTTTTAAGAATAATCGAACATACTAACGCATTGAGAGAATAAATCATTATAAATAAAATTTTGTCACTCACAACTTGTCCTAAGCTCTTAATGGATTATAAGCTTCTCCTAGCTCTTCTCGGTTTGAAATAATTTAATTCCTTTTGTTAGATTCTTTAAGATTTCCTTCAATGTATGTCAAATATATCTTTAATATTGAAATTTAGCTTACTAGCGAGACCAAGCGAGACTAGCGAAACTTGCGTGACTAGCGAGATCTGTGAGGCTAATGCGACTAGCGAGACTAGCGAGATTTGTGAGACTAATGTAGCTTGCTAGACTTAGCGAGACTAACGAGATTTGTCTCGTTCCACACCCGTAGTGTCGCTGTCTGCTTACTAGCGAGACTTTTCTCACACAAACTTCACTTGTTAGCCTCAAGGATACTATCTTCATTTCCAGCTGCCAAAAATAGATTTTACTTCCTCTTACAAACTTGTAGATAATTGAGTTAACTAGCTTACCTTCAAATTTCAGGGTTTAATTCCTCTTCATCTAAAAAATAAAGCAAATTTTTTCAACCCTGCTTCAGACTACCCAAAACACCAAACCAATCACTTCTACCTACAATTTCACTTGTTTTCTTCACATTTAGCTCAGACTTTCTTCACAAAAGTTATTAAGAAATGAGTTAACTTATAAACTCAAAATTTCAGCTCCAGATTCGATCTCTACAGCTCGATATCCTTCGGATATCACAACCTGTCCAAATTGCCCGAATTCCAGACCAGCTTTAATTTCTCTTTGAGTTTCACCAAGTTTCTTTTCAAAATTTCCACTCCAATCAATCCCAAATCCTCACTTTCTTCTCCCTTTCGTGCCTAACTAAAGAACCACAAAGGTTGGCTTTGAGGAAAATGAAAGATTGGCAATGAACATGAAGAAAATGATTTCCCTTTTCATAGTTTTCCCACCTACTGGCATTCAATTTCTCTTCTTTTTTTTTTTTTTAAATTTTTTTAATGATTTTATATCCATAAATTTAATTTTTACTTATAACTTCCATTTAATTAATAATAATAATAATAATACTAATACCAATGATAATAATAATCCTTAATAGCATCATTTAAGGTTGTTTCAAATTGTGACAACCTTCTTAAGTCTTTTACATTCTAATTAGCTTGTCAAAATAAATCCCAAGCTCGGTATATCTCAAAAGTGTTTAAGATTAGGCTTAGTGAAAGTACTCTAGGCTAAATCAACAAGCCTACCTTCCTCGGCTTCTCCTCCATTCCTCCTTTCAATCTAAACAAGAAAATTTGTCTAAGCCCACAACAATAATACAACACCTAAGTTAAGTGCTTAGAAATGAATGGAATGAACATCCTTTGTTGTGGTTAATCTGAGAAGACCATTGAAAGAGTTCTTGCACGATTGGTCGGTCTCCCAAAACAAGGTGCAAAATCATTTGAGTCTACTACTTTGAATAGGTTCAGTACTTTTGACCCTTCAAAATATTTCCAAAGAAACCTATATACCAAGTTATATTGAACATATTTAGTAGTTCTATCATTTTAATAGTTACACATAAAATTATCAAATATGTCACTTACCCATTGTAGACTAGTAAACATGAATTTGATATTTCTACCATTCTGCATAGTTGCATGACATCCTTGGGCATAAGAAAAACTGTTTCCCCCTTTCCGAAGACTCAATCATTGAGGGGCACCCTCAGTGCATCATGCTTAGGAAGTTTTTCAGCATATTGTTATAAAAATTTAATACATGCAGGAATAGATGAATTGCTAGGAAAAACATGTTTGGTTGTTGCAACTGGTTTGGGATCCTATTAAGACATATAATATAATTATAATTTCAATATGTATTAATCTGACATCACATATATTGAAACATTTTTCAGTTTGATAAACATACCTTGTCTTTCATGAACTGAACAAGACTATGTGACCATGCAACTAACTTACCCTTAGCTTGAGAATTCTTCTCAATCTTACCCTTCACGAGTATTGGAATCAGAAAGTCTTGCCTAAATGAGATTTCAACAAACACTTTCACGTTATTTGGTCCTAAAATTCCATTAACCTTTTCAGTTCCTTTACTCTCAAACATGGTGCCAATTGAAGCAATGTTCAAAAACAAACCTATTGCTAATTGACACGCTTTACCATTTAAAGGTGTAAATGACTCTTAGGCAGCTTCAAGTAGTTCTTTCTTGGCAACTATTGGCTCTGGTAGAATTTCTAACGTCTTTTCTTTTACAACACATTTAATTTTTTGTTCAACTTCTGGCAATGGTTTCTTGGTGTTCTCATTTTTTTGGGGGTTTTTGAAGGTTGTATATGTTCTCTTTTTACCTTCGGTCTCACAACATTGAAATAAGTTGTGGGTGACACAAAATCCCCAACTCCACAAACTCGGCCAACATGTTCCGATGTTCTCAATACTTGAGTTAGAACATCTTGGCCTTCATGAATATTTTCTAACTCTTCCTATTGCATATGATGTCATATAATCTTATTTAAATTATACATACATAAGCACATAATATACTTTTAATTTAGTAAAAGAGCCTCATAATTTTTGTGTAATTTTGCGTGTGGGTTCATCAAAATAATCGTTAGTCTTCTTATTTATTCTTGCATGAATCCATAAATTTGCACGACTAATAGACTTTCCAATAGATTTATGTAATCAAAAGCAACTGACTAATGTGCCTTATTTAAGCCAAAATTTTAGTTTAACATAATGTCCTACAACAATAAAGACTTAGCAACTCTTCAGCCAAATTCACGTACCCTTTATACGATATATAATGATCATATTGGATTTTATTCCTTTGTTCTTTTTGCATGTGACCTAGTGCCTAGAAACAAAAATCATTCACATGTATGCTATTGCAATTTAAAGCATTGTGTAAACCCAAAGTTTCAACGAGAGTATGTAAAATTGATACCACAAATTTGTTTGAGAGTCTGGATTGAACAAATGCATTCCAATCTGCCTATTCTATATGGGAATACTTTTCTGATGGATAGGCCAAACAAGATGGGTCGTCTTTGAAAGAAAGAATGTACTTCTGAGTCAATTTATGTTTGAATGTTTGAAACTTCTTCTCAGCTGATTGTAATATATTGTGTTGCGAACATGAATCTACTTCGAAAGACATCTACAATACTATTGAAAATAAAAACAATTCAAAATGTACAATTGTATATTAATAAAACATTTGCCTCAACACACTCAAAGATTTTATCTTTTAAATTGCGTGATACATGTTTCCATTGTTGGTATGTGATAGGGATTTGATTTCGCACACAAACCCCTACATAACTTTGCATCTTTGTTGCACTCTCTCCAACAACTTGACTCTCCTCATTGTAACAAATAATGTCTCTATTTCCCCCATCCCATATGCGAGCTAATCCACGCATGGTTGTTACACCCCTCCTAGCATGAGTGATCCCACCCCCTTGGTTGTCACTACTACTACTAGATGGGACCATGGTGAAAACCTGCACAAACAAATAAGAAAAATGTTTAGTAGTATGACAAAATAAGAACAATATGAAAAACAAAACATGTAATACATATTTGACTACGTACGTTTACTAAAAATGCTATTGGTTGTCAATCCATGTACCGTCACAATCAGTTATAGTATACAAAGTAGAGTCTTCACTCATATCATTAAGTGTATCAATGTTAGGCATCAATTTCAATAGCCCATAACGATCAAGCACTGTGTCCCCCAATTCATCATCATTAGACTCATCTTCGTGGTCTAATTGGGTGGGGTAAGTACAACATACCAACTAGGATACATTAGGGTCACTTACATAAAACACTTGTGTTGGCAAAATAAATGAACCAGATTTATGTCTCAATCGATTGGAATCCATTGATGTAAATCCAAGATCATCAATCTTAATACCTTTATTATTATCTACCCAATCACATTTTAATAAAATATATGTGAAACTATAATAGTCTAACTTCCATATCTCTTAAATTATTCCATAGAAAACCATGTCTGAGATGATGGGATTTTTGTCCTTAGCACTTGAAACTTGCATTGTGTTCGCTACTAAGATTACACCACTATTTCAAAAATTTCTTACTTCATCACACCCTTTTCTGTAGCGACGACCATTCACTGTGTACTCAGCATAAGTGGACACATCCGGTCGAGGGTCATTTGCTAACCACCTCAAAGTAGGTGATATGGAATTCTTTGGGACCTCAAGTGAAAGTGCAACCTGTAATTAACTATAATTTAAGATATAATTAAATACAAACATTAGAAACTATGTTAAAGAAATGTTAACCTTTCACGTAGCCAACATATGAGGGTTCGATTGTGCTCATCTTGCACCCATTTTGGATTTCTTGATTTTGTTGGATTGAATGTTTTAAAAAATTTCTCATGTTACCCATCACAATGACATCATAGAAATTATTTGATTAAATAAGTATAACAATTGCATGGGTAAATATTAATAGATGATAGATGTTTACATACTCTATAAATGGAAGCATGTCATTTGTGTTTTCAAGAACATAAAGGTGAGCTTGATCTAATTGTTGCTTATTTGGTTTTATATAAGAAGGAGCCGATAATGGTTTATTCTGTTTAATGTCTTCTTTAAAACTTGAGTCTAACCCAATTGAATTCATGCCAAATAACAATTCAAAACAAAATTCTACAGCTTCTTCAACAATAAATACTCACCAGTACACCCTTCAGGTCTATTTCTATTTCTAACATGGCCTTTTAGTACCTTCATGTATGATTCGAATGGATACATCTATCTTAAATAAACCGGCCCACAGAGCTCTACTTCTCTCACTCAATGCAATGTAAGGTGTACCATAATGGTGAAGAATGATGGTGGAAAATATTTTTCTAATAAACATAGAGTGATTACTATTTCATTTTGCAACTCCTGAAGCTTTGCTGAATCAATTACCTTATTACATATAACATTGAGGACAAAACATAATCGAATTATGACATACCTCACATGTTTAGGTAAGCCCCACAAATTGCCACATGTAGCAACTGTTGCATGAGAACATGATATCATGGGATTTGAGACCATAAAGCTTTAAATCTGTGAGGGACATGAGATTCCATATATTTGATGAATAACCTTCAGGCACCTTAATTTCTACTAGAGTTTTACATAGACTTTATTTTTGAGCACGTGACAATAAGCTGAAGGTATAAAAATTCGATTACCTTTTACTTGAGGGGCCAATTCTGATCTAATATTTAAATCAACCAAATCTTCTCGTGTAATCCATCTCTAGTTTTTCCTGAAATATGAAGTAATGTGCTAATGATATTTGTGTACACATTTTTCTCAATATGTATTACATCCAAACAATGTGGCAAAATTTCCCAATAGTCTAGCTAAGAAAAGATAGATCTCTTCCAATAACCATTTGAATGATCTCCGACTGATTTCTTTTTCCATTATTTTTTCATATCACATTTTGAATTTTACTTGTATGTGCTAACACTTCCTCTCCAGATAGTGCCTCTGGTGCTAATTCAAATTCTTGTTGTCCATTGAAGGTTTTTTTTTTTTTTTTCTCCTTTCTATATGGATGATATCGAGGTAGAAATCGACAATGTCCAAGGTATGCTATCTTCTTTCCATGTTTCAAACAAATGAAAAATGTCTTTTCTCCCCAAATTGGGCATGCGTGGTAACGTTTTACAGTACAACCGCATAAATTTTCATACGCTAGAAAATCGTTTATGGTCCACAATAAGATGGCTTTCAAGACAAAAGCTTGTTCTTTATATGCATCTTAACATGAAATCTCATCAATTCATGGTTTTTTCAAGTCATCAATCAATGGAGCTAAGTATACATCTATGTCATTTCCAAGATGTTTGGGACCAGATATTAATGTGGTCAACATCATAAATTTTCGTTTCATGCAGAACCATGGTGGAAGGTTAAAAATCACTAATATAGCTGACCAACAACTATATCTGCTACTAAGGTCACCATGAGGATTAGTTCCATCCGTGGAGATAGGCTAAACAAAGATTTCTTAAATTCGAACCAAATTCAGGCCACATGTTGTCTACTAATTTCCATGATGGAGAATCTGCTGGATGTTGCAGAAACCCACCATTTTTCTTTCCTACAAAATACCAAGTTAACAACTTCGCTATCTCAGCACATCTAAACATTCACTGGAATCGAGGGATTGGGGAAAAGTACCACATGACCTTTGCTGAAATACCTTTCATAACTTCATTCGAGTTCTTACGAAGCTTCTATCTAGATGTTTTACAAATTGGGCATAAATGTGCATTAGATAGATCTTCCCTAAACAATACACAGTTGTTGATACATGCATGGATCTTTTGATAATCCGTTCCAAGAGTAGATAATACCTTTTTTGCTCCATACAAAAAAGTTGGAATCTCATTCGAATTTGGCAGGAGGTCATGTACTGATGTCAATAGCTCAATGAAACTTTTATCACTCCATCTGTATTTGGCTTTTAAGTTATAAAGTTTTAGTAGTGCAGAAATTTTAGTAAAAGTTTGACAACCTGAGTACAATGGTTTGTGCATCCGATAATAGTTGGTCAAAATTTTCACATTTATTTGTAAAATAATCTTCGTAATCATTTTCATCTAAAGTATTAACACTTTTGTCCTTATCCCTAATAGGCACTTGTTCTCCATGCAAATTCCATGTCTCATAACTCTTGTCAATGCCATAGACAAATAAGTGGTCTACGTCAACATCTTGTTTGAATGTATTTCCACAATTTAAGCACGGACACCATTTGAACTTTAACCCCTTCGAATGATGTATTTCATTTTCAATGAAGTTTTTAACACCTAAGTTGTATTCATCTGACAATTTATCTTTGTTCATCCAGGACTTGTCCATACTGACAAAGTCTATAAAAAGCTACAGCAAAAGTTCTAAAACATTACAAATTTAATTATTCACATCAAACATCAAACATGTAAATCATTTTGAATAAAAATATATACAATATCTAAAATCTAATGATAAAAGATTTTATAGGGGAAGGAGCTCTCTGTGACTTTTCCAAACTTCGACGCGACCAACTTCGGTGAGTGAAAGCGAGAGAGAGAAAAAGCGAGAGTGAGAGAGAGAGAGTGAGAGAGATGAGTGATTGTGAGCGAGAGAGAAAGAGTTGGTCGCGTCAAAGTTTTGCTTTTATCGCTCTTGCTCTCGCTCTCGTTTCCTTTCCTCACTCACAATCACTCTTATCTCTCTCGCCCCTCTCTCTCTCACTCTTGCTCTCCTCTCGCTCTCTCTGGCTCTTTCACTCTTCCAGTCTCGCTCTCTCTTACTCATCAGAGTTTGTCACGTCGAAGTTTAGGCCATCAATACAAATTCCCCCCAAATCTTAGTTCTACTTTCTAATCACAACCATTAAAGAAATTTTATGTAAATGTGAATAAATAATGAAAAGGAGAAGAAAAGACCTTGGGAAAATGACGAAAAGTTAACTTTTGAAACCCCACAAATATATATATTTTTCTATCTACAGTAGGTCAGCCACCACTTGGAGTCCATGGTCAGCTGTTGATTGAAGGCGTGGTAAGTCGTGGCTTGGTTTGTAGATCAGTCGCCGTTCAATAACCGTCATCAGTCGCCGTTTAATTGCCGTTGTTATTCACCATTCAATAGTTGTCGTCAGCCATCGTTAAATGTCGTATAGCAGCAACACTTGAAGAAGTCATGCAGTTTAGAACCCTCGCCAGTTGATCCAATCCTCGACATATGGTGTTTGAGAGAAAGAATTGGTTGAGATGAAAATCTAGGCAAAATGATGTTGTTTCAATAAATATAAAAATTAGATTAGATGGCGGTTTAGAACTACCATCTTATCCATCCGCACTATGCTCAAACGACACTGTTTATACTATGTATAAAAATTGGAAAATTAAAACTAAATTAATGACATTCGATGGTAGTTTAGAATCGCCATCTTATCCAAACTATTTGGCGCGTTTTTTTCCTATGTTTTGATGACATTATATGGTGTTTTAAAACCGCCATCATACGTCTATCTTTGATAATAGTTCTTAACAGTCATCTTACATGAAATTTTTGTAAAAATATGAAAATTTCCTAAAACGAGGCGTGTTTTTCCAAAACCGATATCATAAAGTCAATCTGTCCTCGTTTATAAAATTTCAACTGACATCTAGAGCCAAAATTGTTGTAGTGCTAATTGAACTAGTATATAAAGTGACCTTAGGACTAAGGTCCCAATATACCAAAACAATAAGAACTTAGTCTTTCTTGAATCCCATCTAGATAGAGATCCCACTAAGGACATTTAGAGTTTTGGTTAAGGAAGACAATAGTCATCTTGAAGCTATCATCATCTTAAAGCTATCATCAATCTCTTAAAAGAATTCGGTACTATATTTTCTCTTGACAATTTGGCATGAATGATTTTATGGTTAATCTATTTAATATAGATTTAAAGTAACTATGCTAGCAGTGACTACATCCATAAGATTCATGTGCAAACTTTCATACACAGTCAAACCAATTAAATATCTTAGTGTAGTTGCGTCCACCATTGGAGAATATGTCTCATCATAATCAATACTAGATCTCTGTGAAAAATCTTGTGCAATTAGTCTTGCTTTGTATCTTCTGGCCTTATTATTTTCATTTTTTTCTTACAAATACCAATTTGTATCCCATAGGCTTGACATCTTCTGTGTTTGAACTACTGGTCCAAAAACTTGAGTTCTGAAAGTGAGTTTAATTATACTTCGATTGCTTCTTTCCATCAAAGCCAATCTTTTCTATGTCAACATTCTTCAATAGATTTTGGTTTAGAATCCTCATTTTCAGATATAATATTAGGAACAACGTTATACACAAAAATGTGGCTAATAAATATATTAGTTTGGTTTCATTTTTCCCTGCTATGACAAAGTTTTATTGAAATCTCATTATTATCTATTATGTTACTTTCTTCACTAGTCATGTCAAAAAATTTTCATGAGAATTTACATCCTCATCCAAGTCCTTTTTACTATTGACTATTTTTCTTTTTCGTGGATTTTTACTATTGACTACCACGCTTTGGCATGTCCCAGACTCATTAGTGATGACTTGTTGTGTTGAGATATCAATTTTCGATGGAACATTTGCAACTAGTATATATGACTTAGTTATTTTCTTAGCATCTATAAATGCATTTGGTAATTGATTTGCTATATGTTGCAAATGAGTTATTTTCTAAACTTCAAGTTGATTTGTATGGAGATCTAAATGGGACAATAATGATGCATTCCATATAATTTCTTTTTTCAACTTCTTAATTCCTCCCCCCAATATTGGAAAATTTGTCTCATTAGAATGACGACTAGCAAATCGTGTAGTAAATACATCACCCATCAGGGGTTTAAGTTATTTAATAATTGATGGGGAATCAAATCCAACATATAATCCTAACCTTCTTTGAAGACCCATTGTAGTACGTTGCGGTGGAGCAATTGGAACATACACTGCACATCCAAAATTCTCAAATGGGAAATATTTGGCTCATGACCATAAGCTAATTATAATGACAAGTACTTAGATAAGCTATTGGCCTAATGCGTACAAGTGATGTTGCATGCAAGATAGCATGACCCCATATAGATGTAGTAAGGTTAGCTCTCATAAGCAATGGTATAGCAATTAATTGCAAATGTTTTATAAATGACTGTGCTAAACCAATTTGTGTATGAACATGAGCTGCTTGATAATAATTATCAAATGCTTGAGATGTAAATTCACCAACATTATCAAGATGAATAGTTCTAATTGTATAATTAGAAAATTGTGCTCTTAACTTAATTCTTCAAGCAATATTCTTACAAATGCAAAGTTTCGGCTTGATAATAAGCATACATTTGACCATCTACTGGACATATCTATCAATACCATAAAATATCTAAATGGTCCACTAAAAAATGTGGGTGATTTTGTCCCTACTTAGCTGGTGATGGTCTTATTATTAATTTACCTTGAGAGCAAGCATCACATGATACTTTATTATCTTGAAGAATCTTTTAATTCCTCAATGGATATCCATGTGAATTCTTAATAATTCTTCTCATCATTATATACCCTAGATGACTCAATCGATTATGCCAAATTGTAAATATATTCGGATTCATGAGCTTCGGGTTCATTGTTGCATATGTTTCAATTACTTGTATATGAGTATAATATAATCAAGAAGATAAAGCAAACAACTTTTCTAGTATACATTTTTCATGTGAGACCGTAGATATAATATAAAGAGTGTGACAACCCAAATTTTGGAGGTAATTTTAATTGGGTTAATTATCTTAAATTATTTGAGAGTTAGTTAAAAATTTAATTTTTGTTAATTAAGGAAATCCAATCAAATTTAAGTATTTAAGATTTTAAAATTTGATTTGAAATTTGGTTAGTAGGATTTTATTTGATTTGAAGAAGATTTGGGAATTTGGAATCCAATTTAGGAAAATTGGAAAGAACATTGTGAGATCTGGTTAAAGTGCGTATTTTTTGTGGGGTGAGTTTTAAGGAATTTATATTAAAGGAAAAAAAAGGGGGAAAAGGAAGATGAATAGTTATATTTAAAAAGGAATTAGGGTTTGAATAAGATTATATATATAATGGTTAGATCTCGAACTACGTGCCAAATTAAAAAAAATTCTTTTCCTTCTTCCCTAGCTGCTCACCTGTCTGTCTCTCTCTCTTCCGATTGTGTTCGTCACTAGACGTCAGGCCCATTGAGTGCTGCCACCGTTTCGTGTCACCGTTCCACCTCGTCGTTGCTCTGCTCGCTGTCATCTCTGATCGCTCGAGTTTTCGTCGCATGCCGTTGCCAGTCCTTGTCATTGGTCGCTGGAGCTGTTGATATTTGGGGTAAGTTTGGGTGTTTTGTGGGTTTTTGTGTAGATTGTTGTTACCCATTGGTTGGTTGACCAAAAATTAGTTCACACAGGATATTTTGGTGCTAGATCGAAGTGTTGTGGAATTTTTTTAACCGCCGAGCAGTAGTGCTACAGAGAAATTTTGGGGAATTTTGGACCGAAAGAGTTGTTTGGGGTTTTAGGTGAAATTGAAGCAGGTTGCATCTTGGGTAAGAGTTTGGATTTATTTGGAATTGAATTTGATTAAATTGACGAATAAAATTGGCGCCTAAGGATTTAATTTATGTTTGGATTTTGTCCTAGGTACTAATTCAAAGAGCTTGTGGAGTTCGCCGCAATGTTCGCACTTTTGAGCTTAAATCAAGGTAAGTAATCTCACTATTAGAATCGCCCTTGTGTCAGGCGATTTAGATATCGATGGAATTGTTAGGTTGGATGAAAATTGAGAAACTTGACATGATTTATCCTGTTGTATGAGCATGCTACACTAGTTCTTTTGATTGATGTGATTATGTGTGGGACCATGAAGCATGTAGCATAACTTATGTTGATATTTACCCAAGTATGTTATATCTTGATTAAGAAGTTATGATTGCCCTCCTAATGCTACTATGTTACATGAAGCCTGCGGGTTTCCTAAATGTTACTTGAAGCCGACGAATTTTCTACTACATTGCCGGAAGCCCTCGAGTTTCCTACTATGCTACTGGAAGCTAATGAATTTCCTACTACATTACCGAAAGCCTTCAGGTTTCCTACTATGCTACCGGAAGCCTATGGGTTTCCCACTATGTTACTGTTGCCCACGAGTTTTCCACTATGTTTCGGGTGTTGACGGGTGCCTACTATGTTTGTGAGCCTTCAGGCTACCAGATACGTATTAGGATGGGTTAAATCATTCACTAGATGACCATCACAGGTTAATTTTTTACGTATGTCCCACTAGTATGTTGCACCTTTTGGATATAAGTGCTTAGCTTGACCCAGTAGTGAGGTTACTTACTGAGTATTTTGTACTCATCCTTTTATCATGTTTTTTTTTCCAGGTAAGAGGAAGAACACTTTGGCAAACGACGGAAGGAAACCTTGATTGAGCCATTGGGATTAGACTAATGCTTCCGCACGAGATTTCATGATTTTCCAGTCATTTTAGCATTGTGATTGTCATTTAACCTAGATCATGTTTTCCTTTAATTATTTTTTAGTGTCAAAATTCCTATTTTAATGCGTTAGTGTTTTAGGGGTGCCCTAACTAAAAGTTTTTAGTTATCAAACCTCGACAAATTTCTTTACTTTATTAGTGTTTCCTTGATTTTTGCACGTATTGTGAAAAATGTGTTGTTTGAGCTGCATGCATGCACAAGTGACGACCTAGTTTGAATCCTAGGGAGTTGGGTCGTTACAAAAACATTCTTTATTATTCTTATTATTAGTCTCAATATAATAACAACTGCAACATATATTTAAAACTTAGTAGATTTCTTTTTCATTGACTAGAGAACAATGCATTGTCAATTGTAAATTTTGTTCCTCTAGGCAAAATAATATTTCCAAATCCTTCAATTAGGTTTGCACAATCTAATATTGTATTGACTTTTGCTTTCATCATTGTCAATTTGGAAAAATACACTACAACAAATATCACATACGATAGCAACGAAAAACACTATCATAGGCTTTTTATATTGTTTTCGAGATGCTATTGTAGGCGATATTATTGAAAATTTGAGACTTTCATAGCGTTTTTTCAGCGATATGAATAGTCTTATGAAAAGTCTACTTTAGATTGCATAATTATCATGCTATAGAAACATTTCGTAGCATTAATAAAAAAAACGCTATTATTTATCTTCGATAACGTTTTTCATAGTATAAAATGCTATGAAAACATTTTTATAGCGTTTCCAATAAAACCGAATAAAATGCAAAAAACCATTTTATAACATTTTTAATAGCACTTAAAAAACGCTATTAAAATGATTTTATAGTGTTCTTTATAGCATGGGACAAACGCTATCGAAAGTGTTTTATAGCATTTTTTTGCACATTGTAATAGTCAATGTTATTGAAAGTCAAGACTAATTATATTGTTTTTTTAGCATTATGGAAAGTGCTATAAAATTTTTAGTTTCAATTGCATGCTTTTTATATGTTATAGCGTTGGCAAAAATGTTATGATTTACATTCTATAACTTTCTTATAACACTAAAAAAAATGCTTTCAAAATCCATTACATAACATTGAGAATAAAGCAACAAAGCTTTTGTTGTTTTACTTTTTTTTTTATATATATATATATATATAAATTCCTAGTAGACCTTTTCCTGCATATAAAAAAATTTCAGTGCATAGAATCTTCGAATTAAATTAATAACATGTATACAAAAGAAAAATTATTATAAATAGAAAAAATATCAAACTATTTACAAATATAGTAAAATTTCACTTTCTATCTTCTGATATACTGCGATAGACTCAGATATACATCTATTCGTGTCTATTTGGTGAAGCGATAAATGTCTATCTGAGTCTATCATAAATCGAAAGTAAAATTTTGCTATATTTGTAATCATTTTGAACAGTTTTTTTTATTTTTGAAAACATCCTTATATAAAAATGAAATACTACATACATATAAATTAATTAATCCCAAAAGTTACTAACAAAAATGTTCACTTATATGAGAATTTAGTTCTAAATTCACAATCCCATATAGGCAAATTCACTTACATACAATCCAAAAAAACATTCACATGGTCGAAAGTTCACACCATCAAAATTAGCATTCTTGTAATATATGTTTAAAAGTATCACAATACGATATAGATCCTCCCATAATATATGACGTAGTTCGTATGTGCCGCCATTTCATTCACCTAATACAAGAACATCATGATTTAACTCTAATTAATACACATGAACTAATAAACCAAATTAATATTAATTCATATAAAATACGTCAACCACGTTGAACCAAAATTTGCTTACATATTTTGACTTTATCAGCGGGTCAAGCAATAATAGTGCCTAATGCATGATCAATTACAACCATGTCAGATGTAAGCCTCCATAAAAATGAATCAGGTTTCCTTACTGTATCAACCCACACACGCACTGCATTTGGACCAAGAGGGATGTGATAAACCAATGTTTTTGGAGCATTAGAAGACCACCTTCCTTCAACAATTATTTCTCAGGAGCCAACTCAATCTAGAAGCATGCACTTATGGGGAGCATTATTGATTGTAACACTCTTTCCCAATAATAATCAAAATATCAAACAACAATAATTTTGAATACAATATTGAATAGAAACATTAAATATAGAGGGAAAGATAAATTTACTAATGGAGAATTGGTAATTGGATTTGAAACATGTATTGATGCCGTTGCGTTAATGACATTATTAGAATTTTGTTCGTCCAACTTTACCATATACATGCATACACAAAATATTTTACATTTTTAGACGTTAAAATAATAATTTTAAATGACCAAAACAAGACTTAAATCATTGTTACCTTATCCTTCAATAAAGAAGATACCACCATCTTCAACTCAACCACATCAAACTGTAGATGATCACACTTGTCTTGCAAAGATGCAATAGTCTTGTCATTTTGACTTGACTTGAATAACTTTGACCTGGTCACTCCAAATCCTAATCCTCTTATATGACCAAACACTTACTAATTTTATCATCAATCACACTAGTCAAATGAGACATGACTTCTGATTGTGCTACTTTAAGTGTTAACCGCAAGTGTATGGGTCAAGTTATAATATAAGACGGTAAAGTCTGAATATCATTCCATTGAAGATCCAATTGTGAAGGTTAAAGTTACTTAGCTATTCTAGAATAGAATCAATTTTATTTAAGGATTGGAATTGAAATTGTGAATTATGGAAAATACAAACTAAAGAAGGAAAGTAATAAAGTGAGAAACACAAGAGTCAAAGAGAGTTCTAGGGTAACGAATCCTTGTTTATTTCGTCATGCAATAATATAGAATTCATGGATTTTATTGTAATTCATATGCGTAAGTCTAGAAACTTAATTCCAAGTTATTTGCTCTAAAAAACAACCTTTTCTCATGCAACTCGATTGATTACTAATCTCTTGAAATCAATACAAATTACATGGCATTAAGAATAGTCTTTAGCAACTTTTATTGTCAACCTAACTACTCTTGTGATAGATTAATAACAATTCATTGTTATGGATCAAGTTAAATATATAATCTCTTAGTCATACATCTAACCTAACATGTGAAGGTGGTCAATCCTCAAGAATTAAACACAATAAGAATGAAAAGCATAATCATTCCAACAAAACCATGAAAGTCTACAATATCAACATGAATTCATAAACAATTCATCAAAACCCTAAAACTAAAGAGTTTAGCCACTCATAGCTTGAAGCAACTTGTTCAAACAATATAAACAAAGAAAGAGTGTAAAGAAAGGAAACTCTACTGAAAAGGGGTTCTTGATTGAGGTAGCACCGTCACAATCTCCTTGGCTCTCACGTCGGAACTCGAATAGGACCACGACTCTCTTGAACTCTTTTCCTTTTCCTTGCAACTAACTCACTCTTTGCATTCTTTTATGAACTCTCACTCAATTCTCTCCTTCTTGTGATCTTTTGGTCTGTAATTTTGTGCTTTAATTCATTATTAGGGCTGCTAAAAACCCCAAAATGTATAGAGTTGGTTGCCTAAGAAAACTTTCCAAAAATACAACTTTTACAAAAAAAAAAAAAAAATGGCACCGCGGTGCTACGGCTGTGATGCGCAGACCTGCTCTCGGGTTTTAGTGCTCGGCAGCGTCGTCCTGACACCGCGACGCTACCCTAATTTTGGCAACTTTGTTATTTTCTTCTCTTTTTCACCGTATTCTTGCTCGGTTTTGATCTTTTGATATTTTCTTCTAATTTTCCTCATTTTAACCTGAAAAACACTAGTAAACAAGTGAAATCTAATATAAACTCTCTTAATTTGAGAGAATATAAAGCACTTTTCAAGTGCTTATCAACTTCTTAACTAGTATTGTTTTCAATATGCTCCTCCATTTTTCATTATGCACAACTTAAGAATATTCCTAACATTGAAATAACACATATTCCATACATATATACACAATGACCAAAAAGCTATTCACAATACTCATTCAAGTTTAAGAGGGCCTTTTACTAGTTAGTCCCGGTAAAGCCCCCAGACGGGTTGAAGAGTCAAATGTTTTGACAATTCCTAAGGGGGGGATGAATCAAGATAATTTGGTCTGCATGTTAAGGCAGCACACTAGTACATTTTCATTGACCACTGAGACTTCTTTCTTCTTTTTTAGAATCGTCGAAGTGATATGAAAAATATAACATATCTTGACTGGTTGGTTTTTTAGATCCAGATAATGCGAAGCGATGAAGCTGCTTAGCCGAGTGCAAGAAGGGAAAGACAGATGGCAGAAAGCAAGCAATGCCTTCCAGGTCGACTTCCACTATTGAAGTTCCTTTATTCTCATTAAACTACACTTCCTAGGACGATGATACTATTAACTCTTGACAAACCTCGACTTCGACCGGCAACGGGAACTGTCATGCTACCTGAAAAATGGAAAACATATGAAAAGGGTGAACTAACAGCTCAGTGAGTAACAGTTTTTGTAAAACTATCTTTACTTCGGAAACAAGCATGTTAAAATTACCATATATTATAATCATGAAACATGGATTTAAATTATCATTACTGTAAAACATATTTCTCGATAATTTAGTCAAATTACACACGTTCCACAATCTACGTAAAACATAGTTCAAACATCATTTCTGTAAAATCATACTTTTCATCAACTTAATCAAATCACATAAATTCATTCCAGAATAGTTGTACATGAAATCAGTTCATTCTTAAAAATTTCCCTTAGTTGAGGTGGAGCCGAGCTCTACGCTACTCAACGTCGATTATCCCTAGCTGTGTGGAGTAATCTCAACACATCAGCGTCATATATTCCTCTATGTGCACATAGATATTATAATTCGAGCCGCCCGCAATGCCTTCTCCAAGTCCTTGAGCATTGGGGTCCCATTTCCATATACAGGTTACCCATTTGCTTTCTACGAGTCCCTCAGCATTGGGTACCATTTTCTATATTCAAATGCCGGCTAGAGCCTCGGGTGCCCCTTTTTAAAGTTTTATAAATACACCAATTATGTTTTGGAAACATCATAAGTTAACCGTTTCCAAATAAAATCATATAATATCAAAATAGCATGCTTCCAGTAAACTCAAGTTCAAAGCTTTAATATCAATATCATGCTTTTCAGTAAAATCATGAAATCACATATTATCAATCAGCATGCATTTTATAAAACATATAGCAAAATAACCAGCATACTCAAATGTTTTTCAAATAAAACACATGCACTTACTCATCGAAAACTCATGAAATCATATTTTGAAGAAGAATGTTAATGTTACTCACATTATACTTGCTCAAGAATAGTTCCTTCTCCTTTCCACTATTTCCTCTTTCCCGAGCTTCTTGAACGCAGCGTTCTAACCCTGGAACGCAAGGCTTTATATTCCTCTATCAGCTCGGTTGGATGCAACCCTGCCCTTGGACGCAAGGTTGATAGCTAACGCGAGGTGCAGCCTAACTCTTCTTTACTTCTCTTTTGGATGCGTCAACATCTCTTGGACGCAAGGTTCACCTTGAACGCAAGGTTCACTTTGAAAGCATCGTTCATCTTGAACGCATCGTTCGTCTTAAACGCAAGGCTGACCCCTTAGACGCAAGACAACTTCTTTAACACAAGATAGCTAAGTTGTTGAGAATATCTTCTCGCTTGGCCGCAGACTTCTACTATGGACGCAAGGATTCCTTCTTTCTGCCTTCTTTCTCCCCTTTCTCTCAAGAATTCTTACTTCAGCATCATCAGTCGCTCCTTTTCCCTCAAGGTCCTATTTATAGCTTTGGAATAGAGGGCTTGTCATACTACTTCTCCTCTCTTTTGCCACTTGTTTGCTACATGTCACGCTGCATACTTAGCCAACCATGTATTTATCCAAGCGTCACCTTGCATACAATACTTAACATGTCTTCTAACATTTCCTACTTATAAGGTGTCAAGTCTATATGAAGCCACCTAGCCTTTATAAGCTTATCTTATGAGTCCAACATATCCCAATATACAAACTATTCATTTTATCATACTGCCCCTATGCGTCCATTGAATTTCCTTTAAGGTTTTAGCTTCATTACTTACTTTCTTTACTCCCCGCCATAATACCTTTGAACTCATTTCTCCACCGCATACTACTAGGCGTCAATGTCCCAAACGCACACTACTGTGCGTTTGTACCTTATACCCTGCATCCAACTTTCTTCCCTTATGTCAAATCTTCACTACAAATCCTTCTCTTGTGTGATCACACATTCGACGATGTGATTTACCCTTGTTAACCAAATCCAACTCAAAACCACCCTTTATGCATTTTTGTGTTCACCTCCACTTCGTTCTGCGTCCATGATCTTCCTCCTATCCTTGAGGATTCCTTGATTATGTCTCTATGCGTTCTTGGGCTTGTAATCTAAGGTTATTCATTTAACCTTTTCCTTGTACTAAAATATCTCTTATGATAAATTAGCATGCGTCCACCTCCTGCTCCAGTCTTTAAGCTTACTTCTCGACCTTTTATTTTATCCAACACTCGAGAACATCCCTCGATAGTAGTCTATGCGTTACTCAGTTTGCTATAGTATTCTTTCCCCGATTCCTCCTTATGCATTTATCCTTCCTTTTCGAGACTTGGATCTCTTTACAATATTCCATGACATAACTTTATTCCTTTTTGCTTATGCGTCTTTCCTTTGCCAATGCTTACATCTTCTTCATAATTACCTCCTACGCGTTTCACTTCTTTCACCTTTAACATGCGTTACTTTCATCTTGACCATGCGTCCAACATGGCCTCTTACTTCTTTTCTTTATAGGCTCTTCAACGCATCGATTTTTAAAAGTAGAGTGTGACAATTCCACTCACCGTAGAAAAATTTTGTCCTCGAAATTTAGACAGTATAATAAGATATGAAAAGGGAAAAATACTGCTTATTCATATACGTTGTTCATACAAATCCTACTTAAATAGTACATTCAAATATAATATAACTAAAAGCACTTTTCCATTTTTCTTTCCTTCTGCTTAATTACTTGAGCCTTCATGATTTTGTGGACAATCCTTGCAATAATGTCCCGGTTGCTCACACATATAACAAACATCCTCTCTTCCTTCATAATCTTTTTTATATCTTCGTCCACATTTCTTACAGGGAATCTCTCTTTTCATCCCTTTAACTTGGCTGCAAAAGTCCTTAGATGCATTGCATTGTTTCCGTTGATGTCATTTCATTCGACATGCAAAACATCTATCTTTACTAAAACATTCCCCCGAATGTCCTTTTCTGCAAACTGGGCACCTGCTCGTCAAGCGTTTCCGTTTCCCTTTTCTTTCCCTGTCTGACATGATGAACTATAAACACAAATAAATTAGCTTGTGGCAATTACAAAAAAAAAAAAAAAAATACTCATTCCTGTACATTTTGCACAACTTAAAGTTAAGGGGAGATACAACCAAAGAACACTCTTTCCTAACATTGAAATAACATATATTCCATACATATATACACAATGACCAATAAGCTATTCACAATATAAATAACATGTACTAACGAAAGTGTCAACTACTTGTGATTTAATGGGTTGCCCATCTTTCTTCACATGTGCCTTTTTCCAAACCATTACTCGCGTAATTTTAGTTGTAGAAAAAGAACTATGTTTCTACATGGTTCAATGGTGACAAGTTAGCATAATATATATTACATGAGTTAAATCATAATAATATTATTATGTAATAATACCATATCCTCTGCCAGTCGAGCATAACCTTTCCGACTACAAGTGTGAGGAAATTGTCTTTTTTTCATTTCTTGAAATTTACTCTTTTTGCCTAAGAAATTATGCCTAAAAAAAGTTAGTCAAACAAATCCATGAAGTTTAAATTTTTTTTTTTGAAACCCTAAACTATAAATATTATACCAAATAGAACCCTTTTATTTAACAAATATACCTTAAATTTTGTACTTGTTTTTCCCTTGACAAAGTCCATTCAATCATGGATTGATGAAATATTATTTGGCTTAAGTTTAGTCGATTCCTCATTACTTGAAGCACTTCAAATCTGACTTACCAAATGACATTTAGTAGCCCTCCACAAACCACCCATCTTCTGAAACAAATACTTTTTCTTCCATTCTTGATCAATATTATATCGTGCCTATATAGCAAAACACAAAAAAAAGAGCACTAATGTTCATAATAAAACCATTTATATATTATAAAAGAAAAAGAAAGCTTAAATACCTTAATTGAATGCCATAATATTCCTTTTTGCCTTGTTGAGAAGTTCTTTCAAGTTTCCACATTTACTAGCACTACTTCTCTGATGAGTGAACCCAAAAATGAAGCTAATCCAACAGATGTGTCACAAACAGGTTGTCCATACTCATTGTAGCTTACATTTAACTTCAACTTTGACTCAACTACTATTGTTTTCATTTTTGTTTGCGACCTCTTGTTCTTTTGAGTTTGGATTCATCAGCAGGAGGTTCAATAACTTTTTCTACATTGTCCTCATTAGTAATTTGAACCTCTTTAGGGGTGGTTAACCTACGAATTAATGCTCTTATACGAGCAACAAGAGAATCTAATGGATTAATTTATTGTTTGGTGAATTTTTTTATTCTTTTTCCTTGGACTTCAAATGAATAGTTTCCTAGTCATGTGGTGATGAGGGAGGAATAATGGTAGTAGAATCCCTATTCTGATGGTGATGTGATTCAAGACAATTTGTGTGTCTCACTCTCTTTCCCTAAGCTATCCTCAATAGTCTCTAGTTCATTCACTATCTTTCTTTTAACATTTATAGGATATAGGGATGGTTGCTCATCCTCACTCATTTCGCCACTACTCATTTCAGTTGTCAGATCCATACTAAATGACTTTGCAAATCTCCATAATGTTTTTTCCATAGTGCGAGCAAATTGTCGTTGATTAGTGTGAGTTGTGGTACACTATGAGGTCTTTTTCCTTTTTTTTTCTTTTTTCTTTTTCTTTTTTTTTTTTCTTTTTCTTTTTTTTTCTTTTTCTTTTTTTTTCTTTTTCTTTTTTTTTCTTTTTCTTTTTTTTTCTTTTTCTTTTTTTTTCTTTTTCTTTTTTTTTCTTTTTCTTTTTTTTTCTTTTTCTTTTTTTTTCTTTTTCTTTTTTTTTCTTTTTCTTTTTTTTTCTTTTTCTTTTTTTTTCTTTTTCTTTTTTTTTCTTTTTCTTTTTTTTTCTTTTTCTTTTTTTTTCTTTTTCTTTTTTTTTCTTTTTCTTTTTTTTTCTTTTTCTTTTTTTTTCCTTTTTGTTTTTCCTTTTTTTTTCTTTTTTCTTTTTCTTTTTTTTTTTTGTAGTGTTTGCTGCAACTTTCTCTTTGAGCAAATCCTAAAACAGAACAATGAAATAATATTATACATAATCTTTTTTATTAAAAAAAGAATAAATCTTTAAAGACAATTTGCTGGCGTATTTGTTTTCATGTTGTATGTTATAAATTCTTAGCCCTAGTAATGCAACTTGAAATAAATAACACTAATTTTCATAGTAATAGTTAGAGTTAGCATAAAGATAATATTTATACTCATTATATCAATATTTAGCTAAATCTCCACAAGTATGTCCACACGTGTGCACTATGTAAGTGCAAATTTACATAAATGGCCATTATTCTATGTTAGTATATTCACAAAATGGCCACGGATACTATATTTGTGTAAATGCACAAAAAATCCCTATAAATATAACTAAATAAATATGCACTATGTTAGTGCAAATTTGTAATAAGGCCACTAATTCTATATTAGTGGAGATCACAAAATGACCAATGACTTATGCTTTGTTAGTGCAAATACAAAAACCAATCATCAATCATATATATTAATGCATTCAATAAATGCCCATTAGTATTATGTTATAATCATATCAATATGCCTTCACAATCATCTTCACAATCATCTTGTGCATATTTACGGACGTTCAATAAAATAAGACATATATGTTAGATTAATTAGGGGAACATATGTTATTCAGGTAAGTGTTTATCACCTTGCCTTTCAACCAATGTGAAAATTGTTCAGAGTAAATCTTCATTAAAAGATTATTGTCATTTGCAAGTCTTCTATTGACTGTCCAGACAATATAGGATGACCTTCAAGAATAATGTAAGGTCATTGTTGAACTCCTCATTCTGAACATCTTGGGTATCAAATCCAATTATTGAATATGGAACACAATTCTTACAAAACTGAATGCATTCATCAGCTAAATAACGTTTTGCAATGCACCCTTTGGGTCTTGATTGATTCTTCACATACCCTTTCAAGGTCTGTATGTATCTAGAAACATATCATATGCACTCGTAAGGCAATACTTAATATTTCATACTAATTATTATTTAGAACATATAATATGACGAATATGATACCTTTCGAATGGATACATCCAACGACCACATAAGTGAACTTCACGCTCCAAATGAACAACCAAATGTGTTTTCTGTCAAAGAAAGGAGGAAAAAACCTCTCAAATAGGCATAATGTATCAATTATTTCTTTCTCAACTTCCAACATAATTTATCGATCAATTGCTCGTTGACAAATTTTATTGAAAAATGCACATATTTGTGTTATTGAATGTCTTGGGCCGTTTGGAAGCATTTCTTTAGTGACAACATGAAAAAGTTGTTGCATTAACACATGATAATTATGAGACTTTAAACTCAATATCTTGCATTCCTCCACTAAAACACAATTTGAAATATTTGAGCCGTAGCCATCGGGTAACTTCAAATCATGCAATCTCTTGCAAAATAATTGCTTCTCAAATCTTGATAAAGTATGTGGAATTGTTGGAAGGTAAACTCGACCTGTATACTCTTCTGGGTGTAGATCATGTCCTATATTCATGTCTTGTAAATCCTTTCAGGCATTGTATCCATCTTTTGACTTTTCATTAATGTCTAACAACGTACCTATGATGCTTTCATATACATTCTTCTCAACATGCATAACATCCAATTTATGATGCAATACAAGTTCCTATATTGGTGTAAAAACTTATCAATTAGTAATATATGTGCGTCTTTAGGCCAAATCAATCAAATGACAATAGTGAAATCTTTTGACCTTCCAATATGGCAAGCCAAAAAAGATGGATCGTTTTTTTCCACATTTCATTTGTCCCTTTAGTCTTCTTTCTTTTTCTTTTCTCAAATTTTCTCCAACAATTCTGGTTAGTTTATCATAAATTTTATTTCCATTCACCACTCTAAGACATTGTCTTCCTTCAACTTTGCCATCAAACCACGACTTCTTCCTTCTATATGGATGCTATAGAGGTAAAAATCGTCTATGGTCCATGTATGCTAATTTCTTATTGTGACACAACCATTGGCCATTTGTGTGCTCTCTACAAATTGGACATATCGTTTTTCCTTTTGTTGTGCATCCAGCAAGATTTCCATTGGTAGAAAAGTCATGGATTGTCCACATAAGCATAGTTCTCAAATGGAAGTTTGATTTGCTTATTGTATCATAAACTTCAACCCCATTCCATAGAATTTTTAGGTCATTAATTAATGGTTGTAAATAAATGTCAATATCATTACCAAGTTTTTTAAGACCGGAATCAATAATATCAACATTATATTTTTTGTTCCATACACAACCATGGAGTAGGTCGTATGTAACAAGTATTACTGGCCAACAACTGTGTCTATTACTAAGGTTGGAAAACGGGTTAAAGCCATCCGTAGCAAGACCAAATCTTAGGTTACGTGGATCACCAAAAAAATCTGGCCAGTTCTCATCAATTGACTCCCATGACACACAATCAATTGGATGGTGCATCTTTCCATCAGTACTTTTTATGGTATGCATGCCATCTTAATAGTTCAGCTATATCATGAATTTGGAACATTCATCTCAACCTTGGAAAGAGTGGAAAGTATCTCAAAAGTTTTGCAAGAACACTTCGTTTCATTCGTTTCATACATCTATCCACCTTCCACCGAGAATGTGCACATATTGGACAACTCTCTAACTCTTTGTTCTCCTTCGTAAATAAACAACAATCATTTACACAAGCATAAATCTTTTCATATTCTAGATCAAATGTAGATCTTCATATGTAGATCTTGGGATGACTTTTTCAGACAGGTAACATGTCGTGCAAAAGCTCAAAAAGACTTGTGAAGTTCTTATCACTCCAGTCATTAGTAGCTTTAATCTTGTATAATGACACAATTATATTTTTGTATATTTTGAACAATGTGGATACAACAAACTGTTTACATCTACAACCTTTCGAGTAACATCATTGTTCACATAAGGTTCCTCCATTTTTTCATCATTTGGCCTAAAAGTATTACCAAAGGGTTGTCCATACTGTAATCCAACTTCATTTGCTATAGGAACTTCTTGACCATGATAATACCAAATCTTATAAGTTGGACCCATGCCATGTATAACCCAATGTTCATACACAATATCAAAAATTTGGTGATTCATGTTCCTACATTTCTTACATGGACATAGAATTTTGTCTATGCCAACCAACTTGCTCGAAACTTGCAAGTTCCATGATCCTCTCAAATATTCATAAGTGGCTCTATTAAAGAATCAAAGGCAATCTATTAAAATAACTATATTCAATCTCAAGCTAGTATTGAATTTAATGGTTAAACCACTCATACATGTTCAAGTGAATCCAACTTTTGTGAAACATTCTTTTCGAAAATATTGCTATGAGTACGCAAGATTAATTTTTTAATGAGTTCACTGGAACTGTAACATCATCAATCAATAATTAATGGTAAAACAAATCATAAAGCAAGACTTGAAACTTCAATGCCTATGTAGAGACATGAAAGTGGGGGCATCCAATACAATGAGTTTGCATAAGACTGGACCAAGAATCCTACCATTTTAGAGATAAGACCAGGTAGATAGCTGGAGACATAATCTTGCGAGATGAAATTCACTCCTACCTAATTCTAGGTTAGTAGAGAAGTTGCTCACTTAAGTACTGACTCCGGGTCTTGAAAAAGAGGCCCCACCCTTTCATTGGCCCGAGAGGAACTTGGTTTGATGGTTGGACCACAAACCAATTTTTTATTAGAGGATCAGTGGGACTTAAGGAACAAGATGTAATTACAGGGTAAAACAGTAATTTTGGTCTAGCTGTAAGTACGAACAACTTGTGAAGGATCAACTTACTAATCATGGTTATATCAAGTGAACAAAAATATATCTACAATGAGGAGAGTGTAGCTACTGGGCTATAATGGAGTGTTCTAGTAGTTAACAAATGTTAACCAACTAGGTTAAAGAGTTTAGCCGGTTAATTTCAGATCGTTGGAGCTCATGATGTGTAGGCCCATTAGGTCCCCTTGTTAGCTCATGAACTAAATCTTAACAGTGCGATGAAAGAATTTGAAAATGTTCAAATTCGTTTGAGGAGTAAGTTTTGTGGTTTGTTCCTTTTAATTATGAATTAAACGATAGAGAGTTAGAAAAATTTAAAAATGATTTAAATATTAATCGAATAAATAGAGATTCATCGGGTTGAAAAAGCCGGGATAAGTGGAAAAATTATTAATTTAATATTTAATATTAATTTAATATAATTAATTCAATATTAAATTAATATTATTTAAAATTAATTATTGCAATTAATTGGAAAAAAGAAATTCAATTTTAAAATGAATTTTAAAAATTCATTTTGGAAAATTGAAATTCCATTTTTGCATGGTAGAAGAAGGAGGTGGGTGTTTTAGAAACACCCTTAAGCCACCTTCTTCCAACTCCTAATCCTATGGACTAATCACCAATTAAGGTGTCAATTTCATAGCAAATCTAACTTGCATGTATTCTTCTTTATATAGAAGAAAGAAGATTGAAATTTGGTTAACAATTTGGTGGAATTTGCTGAAATTCTCTCAAAATTACAAACTCTCTAGAACTCTCTTTTCCTTCAAATTTGCTCCAAAATTCATCACAATTTGGATCCCACAATCTATTTTAAGGCCAGAGAATAACAAGAAAGTCTTTTGTGGTAGTCCACAAAATGTTCATGATCAAAATCTTCAAGGAAATCGTTTCAATTTTAAGCTACAAGTAACCATACTCTGTTTTTCTGTTTTGAGAACAAGCATGTTTAATTCTTAAAATTGATGTAGTTAGAGTGCTTTAGATTTGAATTGCTTTAACATTTATATTCCTAACTCCTACAGATAAATTGCTCCCCTAAGTGTTGAATCCAGGTTTTCAACAAGGGGCCCCTTTCTCTCATTGGCCCAAGAGAGATTTGTTTCTGGTGAGACCATAAACATGTTATTAATTGTAGGATCAATGTGACTTAAGGAAAAAGAAGTAATTACAGGGCTAAAATGGTAATTTTGATCTAGCTGTAATGACAAGCAGTTTGGGGATCGAGGGTCGACTTATTGATGACTAGTCATATCATGGACACAGAAATATGTCTACAATGCGAAGAATGCAACTATGGGTCTTTAGTGAAGTGTCCCACAATTAATAAATGTTAATTAAAGAGTTTAATTAATTTAATTTCGAATTATTGAAGCTTCTAATCTGTAGGTCCCACTACTTGCTCACTATGGGGAAAACAAGGATCAATACATTATATAATAATTTGAATTGTTAAAATTGTTTAAGAGAATTTTATATTAAAAAAGATTAATATAAGGTATAATGTAGTATGATACACTATAGTTAATTATATGAAGGAGTTAGGAACATAAATGTGGAAGAAATTAGGATCTAAAGTACTCTAACTACATCAATTTTTAGGATTAAATATGCTTGTTCTTATAACTGAAGAACAAAGGTTTATACTTACTTGTTGTAGTTCAAAATTAAGCTTTTTCCTCCAAGATTTTGATCACAAACACTTTGTGGACGACTACAAGTATCTTCCTTGTTGTTCTCTAACCTTAGAACGGATTGTGGAATCTAAATTGTAATGAATTTGGAGCAAATTTGTGAAGAAAAAAAAGTTCTGCAGAGTTTTTAGTAAGAGAGAGTTTTCAGCAAAATTCCAAAAGAGAATCAACCATCTTCCAAATTTCTTTCTTCTACAAAAAGAAGAATTCATGCAAAACTATTTCACAAGCAATTTGGCACCAAAGAAAGTGATTAAGATGGTGGATTAAGTGGTGTAACAAGGAGGTTTAAAGAAGAAGGAAAATAAACCACCTCCTACTTTAACCATACAAATAGTGGAAAATTCCAAATTCAAATTTAAAATGAAATTCTATAAATCATTAAAATATTGAATTTAAATCTATTTCATAAATGAATTTTTTATTTTTCCATTTTCCATTAAAATTAATTCTATAAATTAATTTTAATAATATCAATTTAATATAAAATTAATTTAAATAATAATTAAATAATAATATTATATTAATTTAATATTATATTAATTTAATATTATATATTAAATTAGTAACTTATCCACTTATCCTGACAATTTTCAATTCGATGAATCTCTATTCATCCAATTTCATATTTAAATCATATTTAAATAATACCAACTCTCCAATTTCGTTTAATTCATAATTATGACCAAATTGTAAATCTTACTCCTTAAACGAATTTGAGCATTTTGAAATTCTTTCATCACCTATTCTAAAGTTTAGTCCATGAGCTAACAAGGAGACCTAATGGACCTACAGATCATGAGTGCCAACGATCCAAAATTAACTGGCTAAACTCTTTAACCTAGTTAATTAACATTCATTAGCTACCAGGACACTCCACTATAGCTCAGTAGCTGCTCTCTCCTTACTGTAGATATATTTCTGTCCACTTGATATAAACCATGATTAGTAAGTCGATCCTTCACAAGTTGTTCATAATTACAGTTAGGCCAAAATTACAGTTTTCCCCTGCAATTACATCTTGTTCCCTAAGTCCTACTAATCCTCTAATGAATAATTGGTTTGTGGTTCAACCATTAAACCGAGTCCTTTTCGGGTCAATAAGAGGGTGTGGCCCCTTGTTCAAAACCTAGAGTCAGCATTTAAGGGAACAACTTCTCTACTAACCTAGAATTGGTAAGAGTGAATTCCGTCTTGCAAGACTATGTCCCCAGTTATCTACCTAGTCTTATCTCTAAAATGGAAGGCTTATTGAGTCGGCGAAGTCAGGCCACTCTCACCCATGTAGATTAAAAGATAATCCCAAATAAACAGAAGTTCATAGTTAGCTCAGAAATAAAATTGAGTTACCTAGGTCATCATGTTAAATTTAAATCGGTTATAACAATAAATGATGTTATAAAGTAAAAGTGATTATTTTATTATTTGGTCTTATACAAACTCATTGCATAGGATGCCCCCACTCTCATGTCTCTACATGAACAACATAGGATCACATTATTCGCATCAAATACAAAGCGGGCTGCATCCATAGTGTCTCTAGAATAAGGTACCCAGCCTTATTCCTATACTATAGACCATATTGGTTATTACCTAAACTTGATCAAAATTTATGTCTAAACATAAAGTCTAAGTATTCAAACTATAGACATGAGTTATTAGTTTATTGGATTTAATAAATGCAATTCACATGTTCAATAACTTTATTGAGAATATGTTCAAAAGTTTACAAACCATGAGTTTTTGGACATAAAACCCAAAATTATAAATGTGATTTATAATTGAAACTATATAATATGAGAGATTGTCATTTGAATGAGATTTATATATTAACTTAATATGAATGAGATTCATATTGGGATTATAGAGTAAAATTAATATGAATGAGGTTCATATTCAAATTATAGCTCAAGAGAAAAATATGCATTTTTATATGATTTAAATGTATTATAAATAAGTATGTATGTTTATTTGTTAATTAATTAATTAATTGATTATTATTTATTTAATTATATTAAATTTGATTTAATATATTTAATAAATAATAATTAGTGTATGGTTAGGACTTGATCTCTATGTAATGATATAGAGATACAGGAAATTCACGGTAGAAAAACGAAAAGCCATAAGCTTCTTTTTCTCTAAAATTCTCTAGAAAACCCTTTCTCAAAATTCTTCAGTTCCCTGAAACAAGAAATGATCCCACCATCCCATTGATCCTCCCTAAGTCATAGCAAAGTTGCTCAACAGTGATGTTCGTGACCTTGGAGTTTTAGTTCATGATTAATCATTCAAGAATCGAATAATTAATGCTAAAACATGAAAAAGTACCAAACCAAAGTGAATTTCAACCCCTAAGCTAGAGGAACTTACCTTAGCTACTCATAATGTGCCAAGAAAACCCCAAATGTTTAGGAAAATATAAAGGAAGAATAATGAGATTAAGAGAGAGAAGATGGGATTTAGAGCTTTGGAAGATTAGCTATGGAGGCTGGAAATCGAATTCTCTCCTTTGACCTAAAAACTCACAATCTTTTATAAGAATAACCAGAGCGTTGCTATGCTCAACAAAGAAATCGTAGTGCTGGTCTTGAATGTAGCAACGCTGCGCCCGCGCTTTGTGTTTTCGCCAAAGTCCGGAGCATCGCTGCCCCTAGGGCATTGAGATGCTGCAAGAAAAGTTACTCTTGGGTTGAGAGCGTAATGTAGAGTGTAAGGCACAGGGATTTGCGCTCCTAGGGGTATTTTGGTCATTTTGACCCCTTTACTTGGTCATGCTTTCGAAGCTCCGTTTGGACGTATTTTTTCACCAAAATGCCGCCGATGGTTTGTCTCACTACGTTAATGCTCAAAACCTGCTAATTTGAGGGAATGGTACGATAAAATTACGGAACAAGCCCAAATAAAGTTGAGAAAGATAACTCTTTTTAAGAGCTATCACTAATGTTATGGGTGAATTTGAACCTGAAAAATAAACCAAAAAATAAGAAAATATGCCATAAGATAAGATTTAATCCTAACTAGTTTGAGATAAGAGAAAAGTCATACCTTAATCCTAGGATTAAGATAAATCCTATATCATTATATTTCCATATGACGTAAGTTAAACTTACAACTTCTTCTCCCTTCTACAATTCTTCATTCTCCTAGATCATTATTTTTCTTCTTTTTGCAGGTTCTTTCTTCCCGAAATTACAAGTTTATTGTTGAAAAGCACTCAAAAAGTATTTTTTATCCTCTTAAATTAGAGATGTTTTTATTAGATTTCATGTGGTTGCTAGTGGTTTTTAAGTAATTTTGGAGAAATTAAGGATCAAAGGCCAAATGAACCAAACTGAGCCAAAACCGGATGAATAGTAGAAGAAAAGATGGAGAAGGGTAGCATAGCCGAGACCATTGCTCCGCCTGCCCTTAGCGCTCTCCACCCGAGAGCATAAAAAATTGGAGGCAGTAAGAGCGTCATGATGCTGAGATGGAGCGTTGCTGCGCTTGAAGTCAGGCTTCTTTGTTGGACAACATCACGATGCTACCCAAGAGCGTCGTTATGTTGCCCTTATTATGCTAACAAAAATTGAATGTTAGGTTAGATGTATAGTTGAAAGATCGTGTATCTAACTAGATCTATAACAAAGATTTGTTATTAATCTATCATGAAAATAGTTAGGTTAAAAATAAAAGTTACTAAAGACTATTCTTAATGCCATGTAATTTGTACTGATTTCAAAAAATTAGTAACCATGGGGTTGCATGAGAAAATTTTGTTTTTGAGAGAAAATAACTTGGATTTATATTCTAGACTTAAGCATAAGAATTACAATAAATTCCATGAACCCTAGAATATTGCATGATGAAGTAAACAAGGATTCATTACCCTAGAACTCTCTTTGACTCTTGTGTTTCTTATTTATTTACTTTCCTTCTTAGTTTTCAAAATCACAACTTCAATTCCAATCCTCAAATAAAATTGATTCAAGACTAGAATAGCTAAGTAACTTAAACCTTCACAATTGGATCCTCATTGGAACGATATTCGGACTTAATCGTTTTATATTATAACTTGACCCGTACACTTGTGATTAACACGGAAAGTGCGCATCAATGGTCAAGTCGATTAACAAATAAATAACACACATACATCCATAACATGGTTCCAAATCAGTTAGACTTGCCTAACAAATGCAGACAATACCTTCTTCTTGACTAAGGGGGAACAATTAGAAAACAATCTGTCTTCTAAACATTAGTCACAACCAGATCTATAAGGGTTACCCGGTCATCTTCTGTCACACCCTGGCCCGAGTTGTCACATCCTGCCCCAAGCCAATCCCCTGTAGCCCGAGACGGAGTGTGAGGATAGCAGATACCGACCTTCTTGCGATGTCTACCGTCAAACCCTACATTTCCCAGTACTATCATATGCAACTTATACATGCATAAACTATACTAACATTTAATATATGCATTATTATTAGTACAAATGTTTAACAAATCTAATAACAAAAACATGTTTCTAGTTCCTTTCTTTTAAACTGTCGCCTACGACTAAGTACACATAATTTCTCGGTAGACATTGACTTCGATCAGCAACGAAAACTCGACTGCTACCTGGAAAGAAATACATAAGAAAAAGATGAGCTTCAACAAAGCCCAGTGAGTGACTGAGCAAACAATGGGTCAATCAACCCTTTTAATATTATAATAATAATCATAATACTCATAAAATAAACCAAGTGCAAGTAAATTTACAACTATATCGAGCTTATACTCAAACCTCCATTGTAGGGTTAATCCCAAATTCAACTTTTCCCACTAGCACCCATGACACAACAAATCCTCTGATTGGTTATTTCTGCTAGCCAACCCGGCTCAGCTAATCTCATAAAATCTGTGTAACTGTTCATTACACTCTCCCAATATTTCCCTATGTGCACATAGTACCTACAACTTACCATTGGGGCTCAGGAACTAGGCCAGTCGGCCCCTGACCATCTCCTCGGGTACTTCTCGTAGGCTCAGGAGCTAGGCCTGCGACCTCCTGACCATCAATGAGAAAAATTCCCCCCACAGGCTCATAAACTAGGTCATTTTGACCCTCTGACCATCCTGTGCAACAACGAATCTCAGTCTCTCAGTCATGACCATTAACATCAATGCCTTTTCCCAATACTTCGACATTGGAAACCTCAATTTGTCCATCGATGCCTTCGTAATATTCCTTCAGCATCGGAATTAGTACACAATATCCAAGAAACTCGATATGCAAATACTATATATCCAAGTAGCTCGATATATACATTCTAGAAATCCAATAAGATCGATATATATATTCCATAAATCCAATAAGCTCGATATAATAATTATCCTAGCATGCTTACAACATCATGCTAATAAACTCGATAAATTATTCAAGATCTCACCATAGCACCCATAAGTACAATAATCCATATTTATCAAATAAAACTCATAGCGTACTATTATTCATTCATAAATAATATAATTACATTCTCACACAAAAAGAAATCAACCACTCACTGTAATAGTAACGAAAAAATTGACCGACACTCGCTTGAAATTCCTGAGCTCCTTAAAAGAAATCGTCAAAGGAAATCTTCCAACTCTTTTTCCTTTCTCTCTTTCCTTCTCTCACTTCTTTCTCTCTCTCTTTTCTATCTCTCTACCTTCTCTCTCTTTCCGTCTCTCTTTTCTTTCCTCTTCTTTTTCCTTCTCTCTTTTCTTTTCTTTCTCTCCTTAGATATTCTTGGCAGAGAGTAGGATGAGAATTTTCTTCTCAAATAAGTTTTATTTACAGGCAATTCTCAGCCATCTCTTTAGCCTAAAATTCCGACAACTCATGTCCCAATTTGTCACCTTGCATGCTTTCTTCTTCATGCATCTTAACGCCTCAAACTTGCATGGAAAACTCTACATGCAGCTCAACACCTCACTCGAATAAAGCATGAAACTCCAAAATTCACTGCTTAACACAAAAATTTCGGCCAAAAAGAAGAATTTTGCATTCTACTAGTTTTCCATTTCCCGTGGGTCTCGCTAGAGGAGTAGCGAGATCAATCTCGCTAGGTATCGCTGATCACTTTTTTTCTCACAAATCTCGGTGGTTTTCTCGGTCTTGCTTATCTCCCTAGTCTCGTTAGTTGATAGTCTCGCTGGTTGCTACCTGGTCTCGCTAATCTTTACTTGGTCTTCGCTAGTCTCGCTGATTTTTGGCCTAACCTTGCTAGTCTCATTGGCTCTTGCTAGTCTCGCTGACTTCTGCCTGGTTTTGCTAATATCACTAGCTTTTGCCTAATCTTGCTAACTTCCTAGATTGGTCGAGACTTTGGCTAACTCCACAAGCTAGATTTTCTGTCTCAAAATTTTCTAACTCTACAGGCTTCTGTCCCAAGTTCTACCCCCTTTGTCTTAGTTTCTCTTCTTTATAAGTCTTAAGCACTTAGGCCAAAGATTAGGGTGTTACATCTTCATCCAAACCCTTAACTCAGTAGATTTGTTTAATAACTTCCTTTTGCCTCTCAAACTCCAATTGAGTTTCCTAGTTGGCTTCTACATTTGGATCCAAAACATATTTCTCTTTTTTTTTTCCATGATACAAGCTTCTACATTTGAATATCCTAAACGTCTATCATTGTGTGTACCATGTCAAACATTTCACATTGGAAGGTATTCTTCTTTCATTTGCTTCCTTTTGAAGCGTTGTTGGGTTCAACACGTCTACTGGTAGGTGTCTTTGAGAAAATCTCATTCATGCTGTCAATCATTAGTATGTGCTCAGACTATCAATTTTCTGGTAGCTCATTCTCCTGTGATCCCAACCTAACATCCTCCATGTATTTCAACCATTTTAGATGCTTGATCAAGAGGAGTCTAACAATTTTCACTAGTAGCCCTATCCTTCCTAAATACAATGAGGAGTTCATCATAGTGAGGGAAGGGATTGTGCCTTATACCCTTTATGTTGGGATGAGACATAAATGGATATATATTATGTTAGAAAAATTAATAATCAATTGTGATAATATATTGTAATATATTATCTTACCTAAACTCATGTATCAAACACGTCCTTCTCTGAGTCCACACACTTGTACTCGTGGCGCCAACTGAAGTTGTCGCATGCATTACTAAGCATCTCAACAACTGATGTATACTGTAGCTTTAAGAATCTAACCTTATAGCCTACATGTTACAAAATCGAAAATTAAAGAATACAAAAGAACGTAACAAATAAAGAAGATCGACACATAAATTTACATGGTTCATTAACAATGTGTTAGCTAGTCCATGGGACAGAGGGAGAACAATTTTATTAGAGAGAATGTTATAAGATTACAGAATGCCATAGAATAAATAGTGGTTAGAGAATTTATATACGTCACTTCTCTAAACCCTAGGTGGAGAAGAAGAATATTTAAATAATTAAATTTATCAAATACTAATTCTAATTAGGTTTAAGATTCAAGGCATTCCAACAAATCTCCACATTGACTTGACTTCTCTTACATATAACAGATATATCGGATGCAACATAAACAACATTGCCAAATGTGCCCAAACTTCTCCCTCATGCCTCAGAATGTCCCAGAAGGGACCAATAACAATTCAGAACATTCTGCAAGTCCAAGCAGTGTTGAAACTTGCTATGTGGAAACGGTTTGGTAAATATATCAGCAGGATTATTAGTAGGATTATCTCATCCCTATAGTAGCAAGCCACTAAGTAGACTCACTACACGAAACTACTTCTTTATAGATGGGTGGCTTAAGAGGATCCACCTCTTCAACTTCTACAACCCATAGTGCATAATCATATCTTCAAAACCATACCTCTTTGAAGGCCGACACCAACTCTTATAACTCTATTGCAAGCTATAATTAGTTGATTTAGTTGTAATTCATTCACAACTGAAATGAATTTCATCTCCACCTATTTATCAACACTACTATTCTCTCCCACACTAGTAGATGTCACAATAGACTTTACATTTGAGTTAAGCACGAAATTCTCATCAAAGACCACATTCCTACTAAGTATAACCTTACTCTGAGAAGGTTACCAAACTCCATATTCCTTAACTCCATCCCCAAAACCCACAAATATAACCTTTTTAGCTATTGGTTCTAAATTTACCCTCATTAACATGATAGTAGACAATACAACCAAAAACTCTTAATAAAGAATAATTTGCAGGCTCACCAGACCATACCTCATAAGGTGTTTTACAATCAATACTTGTGTGGGTCCATAGTTGATTAGATAACATGTTGTATTTACTACCTCTGCCCAAAATCTTTTAGTCAACCCAACATTAGAGAGCATGCACCTCACTCTCTCCAACAATGTCTGATTCATACATTTTGCAACTCCATTTTGTTGTGGAGTATCCTGACAATATGGTGACGAACAATTTCCTCAACATTACAAAACTCATTAAACTCAGACGACCTATAAAATTCCAAACCATTATCAGTTCACAACTTTTTGATCTTCTTCCCAGTTTAATTTTCAATCAAAATCGTCCACTACTTGAAATTCTTGAAGGCTTCACTTTTATGTTTCATCATAACTACCCAAGTCATTCTTGAGTAATCATCAATTATAGACATAAAGTACCTACTACCACCAAGAGACAGGTCCCCAACAATTTGAATGGATGTAATCAAGTGTCTCCACCATCATGAGTTTGAAACTTTTGAACCAAATCAATAGATTTGGGGTGAAAACAGAAACTCACGAAGAACAGAAACAAGAACTTCTGGGCTGGAAACAAAGATCCTCATAAAGAGATCTAAAACAAAACCTACGAAGAACAAAACAAGAATTTCTAGGCTGGAAACAGAGATCCTCATAAAGAGATCTAAAACAAAACTCACGTACGACTGATTTACAAACGGAACAAAAAAAAACCCACAAAAATTTGTGCAATGAAGCTTTGCCATAATTGCAAATAAACCAAGTTGGACCAACTTAAACCAAACCAAATTGAGTGAACCAAAAACAAATTGAACTGAACCAAATCAAGTTAGACCAAACCAAAACCAAACTAGTTTGACAAAACTAAACCTAACCGAATCGAATCAGTCTCACTGAACCGAACCAAATGTTGAAGTGAACCAAACTAAAGGGATTGAATCAAACCAGTTGGATGAACAAAAAATTGAGTTAAGGCAAAAACTAGATCTAGGCAGATGGATCTGATCCACGACAGCAAGTCTGGAACCAACGGAAAACAGTATGAAGATGAACCACGGAGGCATCAACATAGAGGCCAGACAAGGGGATGGGTGGCAGCTTCTACAATAGTTTTGAGGTGTTGAACAACGAACGACACCAGCAAACACAAACGTTGATGGGGAGCCAGAAAACGATGTTAGCAAACACCCACAACAGAAAATAAAGGTTCCACGAGATTCAAGAAGAAACCACAATGGCAGCAAAGCTTCAAATGACAGTGACCGCATGGACATAACACCTTTGTGCTTACAGCGGGTTTGACTTTGTTGACCAGTCGATGAAGGCAGAGAACGTTAAAGGGTTTGTAGCTAGAGTTCAATGAGACAAAAACTTAATGATCTCATTAACAGCAAACTGAAATCGTTCTAAGTGAATTTAAAGATTTTTACATTCACACCAATGATTCTTTAATTGTCGAACAAATGAGGATTTGGAAACCCTAACAATTAAGCTCTAATACCAGTTTGTTACGAAATCAAAAATTAAAGAATACAAAAGAATGTAGAAACTAGAGAAAATCGACACACAAATTTACAATGTGTTAGTTATGTCCATAAGACAGAGGAAGAACAATTTTATTAGAGAGAATATTACAAGGTTACAGAATGTCACTGAATGGATAATGGTTAGAGAGTTTATATAAGACAATTCTCTAAACCTTAGGTGGAGAAGGAAAATATTTATATAATTAAATATATGATAAGCACTTGAAAAGTGCTTTCTATCCTCTCAAATTAAGGAGTTTATATTAGATTTCACTTGTTTGCTAGTGGTTTTCAAGTTGAAATGAGAAAAATTAGAAGAAAATACCAAAAGATCAAAATCGAGCAAGAATACGGTGAAAAAGGGAAGAAAATAACAAAGTTGCCAAAATTGGGGCAGTGCCGTGGCGTTAAAATCCGAGAGCAGGTCTGGCATCATAACCGTAGCGCCGCAGCACCAATTTCCATAAATGAAAAATAATGTATTTTGGTAAGTTTTTGGGTGGCCAACTTTATAAATTTAGGGGTTTCCAGCAGCCCTAATCAATTAAAGCACGAAATTACAGACCAAAAGAGTCACAAGAAGGAGAGACTTGAGTGAGAGTTCATAAAAGAGTTCAAAGAGTGAGTTAGTTGCAAGGAAAAGGAAAAGAGTTCAAGAGAGTCGTGGTGCCGTTCGAGTTCCAACGTGAGAGCCAAGGAGATTATGACGGTGCTACCTCAATCAAGAGCCCATTTTCAGTAGAGTTTCCCTTTCTTTACACTCTTTCTTTGTTTATATTGTTTAAACATGTTGCTTCAAGCTATGAATGGCTAAACTCTTTAGTTTTAGGGTTTTGATGAATTGTTTATGAATTCATGTTGATATTGTAGACTTTCATGGTTTTGTTGGAATGATTATGCTTTTCATTGTTATTGTGTTTAATTCTTGAGGATTGGCCACCTTCACATGTTAGGTTAGATGTATGATTGAGAGATTGTATGTTTAACTTGATTCATAACAATGAATTGTTGTTAATCTATCACGAGAGTAGTTAGGTTGACAATAAAAGTTGCTAAAGACTATTCTTAATGTCATGTAATTTGTATTGGTTTCAAGAGATTAGTAATCAATCGAGTTGCATGAGAAATGGTTGTTGAGAAAATAACTTGGAATTAAGTTTCTAGACTTAAGCATATGAAATTATCCTATAACTCTCTTTGACTCTTGTGTTTCTCACTTTATTACTTTCCTTATTTAGTTTGTATTTTCCATAATTCACAATTTCAATTCTAATCTTCAAATAAAATTGATTCAACTCTAGAAAAGCTAAGTAACTTTAACCTTCGAAATTGGATCTCCAATAAAACGATAGTCAGACTTTATTATCTTATATTATAACTTGACCCATACACTTGCGGTTAACACTTAAAAGTGATGCAATCAATATACCAAAAATCATTTTTAATCAGGTTAAAGATTCAAGGCATTCCAACTATAGTTGATACCCTTATACTACTAATATAAACAGCTAGACTTGAAAGTCTCATCATTAGTCCGCCAACTAGTCTCGACCAAATGCAGTAATGGCTCGACAACTTTTCATCTTCACTTTTCGACCAAGTGTATTCCTTTATCTTTTCACGGCCTGCCATTAATCTATCTGCATGCGTATATCTAATTGAATTTAAACTTTTGGAACAAATTTATGAGTACAAGTTGCGTAAGATATATTTCATAATTCCCACTAAACAATAACGCCCTGTTTGCTTCATAGGAATTGGTTTGGGTTTTGCTAAACAAACTCACATTACAAAACTAAAACTAACAAATCAAACCCAAGAAATGCTTTCAAAAGATGATGCGAAGAAATCATCAACTGTTTGATCCTTTTTTTTTTTTTTTTTTTTTTGGGTTTCAGAAGGAAAATGCAAAAAGGGAGAAAAAGAATCCAAGTTGATGAGAGAAAAAGAAAAAAGAAATGGACCTATGTGTGTGCAAGCTTCAAAATCTCCCATGTATTTCTGGTTTTCACATTGCACTGAAGAAGTAATTGTGTAGAAAAAGGAGTAGTACCCATTGTGTGTTCAATTTTACTTAGAGGCTCATTGTTTGATTAAAACATGATTTATTGTGTGTTCAATTTTTTTTTTTTTTTTGAAGTTTGTTTGTGTGTGAACAAAATTTTATTTGGAAACTTATTGGCTTGCTGTTGTCGAATTTGCCTCCCGAGTCAGTTCGAATCCTTTGGATTGATTAGAACATTCCCTGTGAAGAATTTTATCTATATGACAAAATTTCGGTCATTGTTATTATGATACTCTTGTACTTGCAAAGTGTAGTTTTAGTAATCTTCTTAACCGTTGTTATTTTGCGGTAATTGCGTATGGTTCTTGGGTTTGTAGAGTTGTGTAAAGTTGTGGCAGGAATTGCGTGAAGTTCTTGGATTTGCAGGAGTCGTGTAAAGTTGTTGCATTGTAGAAGTTGTTGTTTTACCATGTTGTGTAGTTATATGTTAACTTGGAAGAGGTTGTAATTATTGGTTAGTAGTTGTGATAGCTAATTTTATGCAAGTGATTTGGTGTACCTGTTTTTGTATAAAATATATGTTATGTACCACAAGTTACATTTTCATGTGAATGCCAATTTCAAGTATAAAGCTTGTTTGAGGTCAATTATAGGTTGCATATGATGGGTCCCAATGACATGAATTTATTTAAAATTTTTCAAATTAGTATAGTTGATGGGTAAACAATGTTAACAAAAGTGTATAGTTGACACTTAAAAACTATCAATAAAAACATATATTGAGAAATAGTTATACAATTTTCATGACATGTAAAAAATGTCAATAAAAATGGTTTTCTTCATTTTTTTTAAAAAAAAAATAGTAGATAGACAAAAAATGTCAATATTACCTTACTTTGACCTTTGAAAAGTATCAACAAAATGATTTACATTAACGATTGTTTCATATAGCTGATGGGCAAAAAACATCAATGTATCCTTTCTTATGGACAAAAAACGTCAACAAAGGCAATTGGACTAGAAGAAAGGGAGGGAATCTTCCATTAAAGAGTGGAGGAGCAGTTCAACTATCCATAAAGAATAAATCATATGAGAATACTAAATCAAGGCAATTGGATTGAAAAAAATCAGATGCCGCACAATCATACTCTAGTCTCTAAATCATAATAGACAATAGTCTTTGAATTTCTTACAATACCCTTGATTTTCTTTCAACTCTTTCAAAAAGGTTGAGCGATTTATACGCATGAAAAAAGTTGGTACGAGAGTAAGTTCTTCCATAAATGTAAAGATCATACTTCTGCCAAGTATTGTACCGGTTATTATAATAATATCACAGAAGATGTTAAAAATAAACTTGAAATTACACTTTATATGTTTGATTTACATACTTTTGAATCATTGACAGCATAACTATTCCACAACTAACAGATTGTTTTCCATCAAACCTTCGCCAACAGTGGGAAATTCTGGTGATAGCTGCCAATCTCCATCCACCAAGAACTTGATTTCGTACCTTCATATATATTACAGAAACAAAAGCTAAAGAAACAATTTTCTATATAACATAAATTAATACACATAATAGATCAAATGTTAATCAATGATTCCCATGATTATAATTAGTCGATATCTATATTAAGCATTGATTTATATAAATACTGGTCGTAAAGGTAATTATTAGATTAGTAAATTAAGAAAATCAAGAGAAGAGAAAGGCAAGGGAGAGGAATTATACCTCCCAGGTCTAAGCCTTAAAGTTGTTGAGAACTTAGAGTAAGCCCCAGTGTATTCAGGTGACAACTCCTCCCCTACACTCCAGCCATCAAAAGTTCCCATAACTTGCACACTCTATTCAAAGATGAAGACAATATTATAAGAATGATGGCAATGATGAAAGAAAGAAACTTAAAAATAAAATGAAATCAGACATAGTTGTTTTTGTTCTCAAAATAATATGGGTAGGGATTTGAACATTTGACATTTTGGAAAATTGTAAAAGTCAAACATTAGAATATAGTCTCCTTTTAGATAGGGAGAAAATTGTAACAAATACTGTTAAATAATCATCAACCTAAAAGCTTAAGCTGCTGGGTTATGGCAAATTTAATTATATTAATACCTCAACAAACATAGAATTTTCTCTTCTTACCTCAGCCATTCCATACCAGAATAGTGGAACTTCTTTTGATTGCACCAAATCTACATCTTTTATTTGATCCTCTATCTTTTTATGTACAGCTTCAAAGAAAAAGAAGAGTCCAAAAATAATTAGTCAACAATATATTTTTGAGAAATAATGGAGAAGTTTCAAGGAGGGCAGCACACATCATCTCACGCACAAGTGCATAAAGAAGGCAATAAACTCAGGTGCAAGGAAGAAACCCACTGTTGTTGAAAACAAAGGTTAGGATCATTATTATACCTTCTAATTTTGTAAGAAGGTGAGATTGAATGTATTTCCCATTAATCTTTCTCGTACCTTCTGGAATACCAGATTGTGCTATTTCTTCTGCTAGTTTGATCAAACCCTTGACATATCCATACATGAAAGAAGATTACAACTATATGTGCTTATTGTCTGAATAAATGTAAGGGTTAGGTTAAAAGCCTAACCTGAATTTCATGGTCCAAGGCAGCAAGTTCGGTCTTACAGTTAACCAAATCTTCATCCTTTACATGTAGCTGAGAAGAAAAAATATGATTAGACTTTCTGTTCCTCCATTTATACCAAATATTTTGGCCATACTTATTAACTTCATGTCCCTCAATTATTATGTCTTGAAAGAATCAAGGAAATAAGAACGTTTTCCAAACATCTACAACTCCCAGGCCAACATATAAAAATTGTAGTATTCAATATTCGAAATGTTAAATCCCTGTGGCTTAATGCCTTTAGATATATCTAATGGGCAATTTGTCTTGAAAGAATAAAGAAAGTCTTTACAAGGGATAGATATTGTAGCTCTTTTCAGGATCTTATTTTGTTTTTCTTCTCTCCACCTACCTCGAACATTTTTCAACTGATTAATAGATGGCTCAGAGTACGCTGTCATTATGCCACGGAATATGAACTTGATAGAAAAGCATAATTTATTGCAGACATTAATCAAACAAAAGAAAGAAAGAAGCGGGATTTCTTCTTTGACTAATGATCTACTTCAGGTGGATTCTTTTGTTAATAATTCTCAACATAAATCATGTGGATAGGTAATGGATAATGCCATGTAGGCAAAGACTATCCCAACAAAATATAATTTTAAATTAAAATGATTATTAAACAAAAAATGATTTACTTGACATAGGTCATAGAACAGACAGACAAATTAACATTAGGAAAGAAAGATGGGCAGATTAATACCAGGGAAAAAAGGGATGTCAAGAAATATTGTTCTATAGATGAGGAACTAAACTCATAACTCAACCTATCACATATTACATAAAAATTAACTAAAAGTCATACATGCACATTTTTGTTGACCAATATTAAAGATTTGAGTATAAGTTGGAGACACAGATTTATTTATAGAATTTTGAAGCTGGTTATTAAGTTAATCTTCACCATATAAAACCAGTACAATAGAAGATATAGTAAACATAAAACATGATCACCAAAACAAATAAGAATAGAAAAATGAGTCTGCATCTCCATAATGAAAAATAAAAACTTTGGTTAACATACTTGCAACGTTTAAAAAAGAAACATCTTTACACCTGTCGTTTGAGAAGTCTGTTTTGTTGATTAGCGTGACTGAGCTTTTTGACAAGCTTCTCTCTTTCTGAATCAGCCAGTAATGCATTCAGCTGTAGTCAATTATGAATCATTCAGATCTTTGACAGATAAAAAAGCTTGATGTCATGCTCTCCGGAAAGAAACATTCCAGAATGTAAGGAAAGCTTTGAGATAATGCCAATGAAGCTTTGATTGCGTTCTACATGGCATTATTTGTTTTATCAATTGTGATCACTTCTCATATATTACACAATCAGTTGTTATGTTTTGTTTTCAGCAATAGAAGGATCCTCGTTTGTATAACACTGCAATCTAAAGAATGGAGCATACCAAAATTTATAAAGATTCATTCTTACTGAGACATTGTTTTTTTCTTTTTTTTTTTTTTTTGAAAATCAGTATATCTACATATTCCTTTACAGTAGTTTCTTCTATTCTCCTACAAATGTAAACTTTCCCTTATTGGATGATCATAGCTTGTCTAAATCAGCTTAAACACTCCTTAACTAATCTAGAAAGAGAATTTGTCTAACCCTACAATGTTAGACTGAGGGTGTAGGTAGGTGGCCCAAAGTTTGAACCCATGATATCAAATCCTTCCCCAATATACACGCACTGTTACTAAGACACTAACATTCTTGCAGTCTTCCCAAAAAATTAGAAGCTCCTGAAACAATGGGAACTCTGTTGATTTTCTTTTATCTCCTCGCTCAACATTCCCAACCTTTTTTGAAGATAGGTATGGAAATCATGTAAGACTGACAAGAACCAGTAACTTTTATTTTCCAAATAAGCAAAGAAGCATCAATCACTAAACACCATTAAACTGTGTTGAAAAGTCGGCACTGAAGATAGAACTAACTTAGACTAAAAGAAATAATGAAAAAGTGGACACTGTAAGTTTTGGAAAAGAAGTGTAAGACTTTCCATGAAAGGTTTTGAGCGAGCCAGAATAAGAAATAGCCGGCAATTGATTTCGTTCTTGGTCACTACAGAAGATTATAAATGCAGTATCCTTCATTCTATCTATATCATGAACGCATTAAATTATGAACTTAATGTCTACATTTACCTGTTCGCTGCTAAGGGGTTGAGCCAGAAGTTCCTCTGCACTTATAATATCCTCTTCGTCTGTAGAAGGATCTTCTAATTGCATTGAAGATTCCTCTGATGTGACAGGCAAGGAATGTCTTTTGTGAATCCAATAACTCTGAGGAAGAGTACTTACAGAAGGTTCACGAGAATGGACCAACTTGCAAGAACCCATTCTAAAGCCCCAGGTTGCCATATTGCATGAAGGGTTATTCAAGCTTTCCCTCTTTAACTTCCTTCCATCCTTGGAACTCAGTAAAACTTGGTTGTCCAGACAAGTCCTAACCAAGATCATGAAATAAGTAATAATGGCATCAGGTTCTCAAAAAGTCTCAAACACAGTGAAAATGATAATTTGGAACAAACAAATAATGTTCATTATTATAGACATAACAGAAAACTGCATTAATCACATCCATATTAAAAACCAGAATAAGGGACGATAACCTAAACCCATTTCAATTGAAACAAAAAAATACAGAACAGGCTTTCTTCTTGATACATTGCTTCAAGTAAGTTCCAGATGTAGAGATAACCATCAAACCTTTTCAGGAAAGGGCACAAAAATTAGAGCCAGCAATCTATAACTGAGGCTCAAGTCAACAAGATATTAAGAAGTTCATAACAACAATTTTCTTTTATAGAAAAGAATGAGTACCTTGGAGCACAAATCTCCATATCGGCAAGCTCCTATCAGTGAAGAACAAGAAGATCATTAACCATCAAAGTAAATATGAAATTCTAATGTAAACATAACATTAGTCACAGAACAAAATACCAAGAAAATAAGAAATAGAGTTCCTCAAAAGAACATTTGATTCAATGTCAAAAAGAAATGAATAGCCAGATGTATTTAGCTCTCTTCTCTCTGCGGTGTAAAACATTCTTTTGTGTAGATCTATTTGAAAGTCTTCGCTCTACTTTCTCAATGTAAACAGAATGCTTCTATCAGTCTCCCTGATTTAGCAGAGAAAATCCAAGATATTTCTTTCCAGAAATACAATTTCTTGAAGGTGGTCTCTAAATGTACAACCAAGTCAGCCAAAAGAAAGTTCTGTTTGTCAAGTATGACATGCCTAGAGGTATGGACCCAGCCACTAAGATCAAACATTCATGTCCCTCAAAAAAAATGGAGTCATCAAAAAGAAGGATAAAAGGAGCTTAAAGTTCTTTTTCATTGTTGATCCCAACCAAATCTCTGCCAGTTACAACCAATCCAGTCCTAAAAGAATCCAGTTCAATGGATTTAACTGACCAAAACTACTTTGTTAAACCACCACTGCGTAATCCAACTAAGCTAACTTTAAGTCACTAAGCTTGATCAATAATAAAAAACCAATAATCTGGCCCCACGATTTCAACTCAATCCCACTAGACCGGATGGATATCACAATTTCTTTCAATAGACACAAAGAAAAACATATCAGTATTCACCCATACAAGATATTCAGGATAATCCTCGTCAAAATTTAAAAATAACTCCAGCATTTTCACTAACTCCTCTACTCCAAACTAACTAACGATTGTTCCACATTGGAACAAAGAAGTCTTGAAGCAAACCCATTTCTAAAGCATCTAAATACATTTCTCCCAATTTGTTTCATCTTATCGTTTATTTCGCTTTCGCGTGTTGCAAAATTAAGAGCGACGAAAGAAATTTACTGTTCCAGAAGGAAATGATTGCCAATTGAACAGGAAGAGAGAATTGAATCATCAAACTTACTCAACGCTTGCAATTCAATGAGTGTACTGCCGGTATTTGAATACTGACTGAAGCTTTTGAAGCTCCAGTGGCAATGGCTTCCCTGAAGATGGAGAGAAACCTTTTCGGAGATGAAACTCGAAGCTGAAATGAATTTCGAACGCCAAAAATGCAACACGTGGGAATCTCGTGATGCATGGAGAAAAGGAATGCGATGGTTTACTGATATCGCATCGTATAAAGAGCGCAGCAAAAAAAAAAAAAACCGAACCACACTGGCTTGGCTTGGCTTTAAAATGGAACCAAACAATTTGTAACGAAAAATAAATTTTTGATCCCTAGTTTGGAATAGGTATTTCTTTGGTGAGAAAGTAAGAGTTGAGGGAAAGAAAGTTATAAACTCCACCCTCGTTTTGTCTAAAAAATTTGTAGGACTCATTATTAAAAACCATCAATTTTATATTAGAAAAAATTACCAATCTTATCATAGTAGTACAAAAATCTTTGGAAAATTTTTCATACTTGCTTCTAAAAATAACGTGAGACTTGCTGACAACATGTGAGGTAAATTTATAATGTAAACATAAGAGTATGATACTATAGCAATAATAGAAATTTTCCCAAAATCTTTCATACCTATTGCCTTCCATATGTGACATGTGGCACTAGGGGTACATTTTTAATTATGTAACTTTTTTTATGTGACCCCACCTTAGTTTTAAACCAGGATTTCTCCTTTTTTTTTTTTTTCCTCTTTCGCTAACAACTTTCTCTTTCATCTTTAATTTATATATATATTTTATAGGGGTCTTTTCAAAAATAGAAAAAAACTTGAAAATATTTACAGAAAAAAAAAAGTGAGAATAGGATTCTACGTGGTTCTATGGTATTTACAAAAAAAAAAAATCCAATCTTATCTCGTCATTTGAAGATCGTGCGTGATTACCTCCTCATCTAATTGGCATCCTCATTATCTTCGTCGGCGTTGAATCCTCGACATCTTCATCGACTATGTCGGCATCTTCATTGATTGAACCAGGTCTGCTTCATGTCACTGATAGAGTGAGAGTGAGGGAGAGAGAGAGAGAAAGAGTGAGAGAGAGAGTGAGAGAGATAAGAGTGATTGTGAATGAGGAAAAGAAGCGAGAGCGAGAATGAAAGCGATAAGAGCGAAACTTCAATGCTACCAACTCTCTCGCTCTATAAGCTTATCTGTCTTTTCTAATCAGCTAGTTTAGGAATTAGGTGGGTACTCTGGACATTTTAATATCAAGAAAGTGGCCAAAGGACTATTCCTAAACATAACTAAGTTTTTTTATCTAATTTCTTTTTTATCATTTGTAGTATATCTAAATTTAGATATAAAGTTATCCTCAAATTCTTTTGCTAGTCATTCATTATTAGCTCATGTTCCACCTGTTTAAAATTATATTAAAATGGTATGTCAGATATAAAACAAAATATCAACAAACACTATCATTGTTATAGCACTAACAGATTACTAATATCTATCACTGTCTATCCTACTATTTATTTAATAATATAACAAGCAAGCAAAAACTTCTACACATCTAACATTATGAAACTTAAAATAAGAAAGACTACAACAGAGTTTTCTTTACCTATAATTCGGTTAGAGAGTTACAGACTTCTATCACTATCTATGTCTATCCCTGATAGACAGTGATATTCCTGATAGACAGTGATAGACTACTATTTATCAATGTCAATCCTCCTTTTTATTCCACAATTAATAAGATTTAAAGACATAGAATACCAAGCATAGTTTTTTAAGCTTATCATTGTGATAAAGAATGATAGACTACTATCTATGACTGTTTATAAAGGATGGAGAATTTGTACGAATAACCTAAATTTGGAGGCTCAAATGAAAGTTTGCCTCACTTTTAAAAACATACGAAAATTGACTTTCTACTTATGTCATTATTGTGTAAATTTACCACTTTAACCCTAAGGTGTTTGGGGTGAGGAGATGAGATGAGATGAGTTGAGATATGAACTCAAATCATTGTTTAGGAGACCAACTTCATATGTCACCAACATTTTATACACCAACAATGCACTTAGCCCTCATCACCATCGATGTCTCGTTGCTTAACTCCAGTTACCACTTCTAATGACCAACTTCGACGACCATTTTCAACAGCCAACTCAGGCGACCACCTTCGACGGCCAACTCCGGCGACTACCTCTAACGGCCAAATCCGGGAACCACTTTCTACAACTGACTCAGACAATCATCTTTGATGACCAACTTCCCATGCCAAATCTGGCAACCACCTCCGATGGCCAACTCTGGCAACCATCACTTGCACCCAACTCCAACAACATTCAACCACCACTATTGATGACTAACTCCGGCAACCTCCAATGGTGGCCACTCCACCAACTCCGAAACTATTGGTTTAAATTATGACTACAACAAATTTGGGTTATGTTGACACATGAGTTTTTTGTTTTGTTGATGCTCGTGACATAAAATTGTCAATAAAACCTTAATTTAAAGCTTAAAAATAACTATTAATTTAAACATGTATATAAAACATCAATAAATGTTTATACACAAAATTGTCAATAAAAACACATTTGTTGACACAAAAGTACGTAAGTTCCATAAAAAACGTTGAACTTTTAGTTTTTTAATCATGTTATTTTTATAGTCGTTCTTTATAGTAACTTAACATTAATATAATCGCTTTTATCATGTAAAAAATCAAACAAACTTGTATGTAAAAACACTTTTGAGAAAAATTGTCAGATGTATGAGTTTTTTTTTTTTTTTTAAAAAAAGAGTTTTTATCAAAAGTGTTCAAATAAAAATAACTTAACTAGAAACGTCACATGCACAAATTTGTAAAATGATTGCTTGAATTAAAAAAATAAAATAAAAGCTTGAAATGCATGATCCAAAAGTAAATTCTAAACTCCATTTTCCAAAACCCTAAACAATAGATGTGTGTTTAAAAAACAATAAATAAAGTGCTCTCTCTCTCTCTCACACATATATATATACATACATATATGTGTGTGTGTAAAATTATTGAATAAAAAATTTTCCAAACTAAAATAATCAACATAAAAATAAATTATTTATGTAAAAAAAAATTAGATACCCTGACACATTAACTCAGCACCCCAAACATCAAAACACAGACATATGATCTCCACAGATATATAAACTCCACAAACATATAAACTCCAGACAAATAAACTCAACTCAGCGCTCCAAGCAGCCCCTAAATGCATTTTTCTTCTATTTTCTTTGTTTTGCAACGTTTTTCTTTTTCTTTTTTGTTTTTTCGTTTATGAATTTCGTCTTCTTCTTTTTTCTTTATTTTCTTTGATTCTTTTTTTCGTGTTTTCTTCATGCATTTCTGGTAAGTTCAAACTTATCGGGAATGAGCTTTCTATGACTTTTCCAAACTTAGATGAGATGCGACCAACTCCGGTGAGAGAGAGTGAGTGAGAGAAAGAGCGAGAGAGAGCGAGAGTGAAAGAGCAAGAGTGAGAAAGAGAGCTAGAGAGACAAGAGTAATTGTGAGTAAGGAAAGTAAGCGAGAGCGAAAGAGAGCGATAGGAGTGAAATTTAGACGATGATATACTTCTATCTATGTCTATTTGTAAGTCTATCTGTCTTATTATAATCTTTTTCATGTAAACTTTTTATCTGTGTGCATCATTGGTACACATAGATAGAAGTCTATCACTGTCTATAAGTGATGTACAAAAACAAAACTATATTTTTGCCAATCATTGATAGACGCGCGATAAACTTCTATCTATTTCTATCTATGATAGAAATCTATCTCTGTATATCACGATAGACGGTAATAGACTTCTATCTCTGTCTTTCAATGATAGAAACCTATCACAATAGATAGTGATATACTTCTATCTATATCTATTTGTATGTCTATTTGTGTTATTATAATCGTTTTCATATGAACTTTATCTTTGTGCATTATTGGTAGAGAGAGATAGAAGTCTATAATTGTCTATTAGTGATGGATAGAAATAGAACTCTATTTTTCTTGATCACTGATACACGATGATAAACTTCTATTTATGCCTATCTATAGAAATCTATCTATGTATATCACAATAGACGGTGATAGACTTCTATCTTTATCTATCATGATAGATAGTGATATACTTTTATCTATGTTGATCTGTAAGCACCTAATTGGTAAGCACATTCAAAAGCTTTAAGTGAACTAGTATTAATAATCTCATATTGTAAAAAAAAATAATAATAAAAAAATAAAAAAAAAAAACAAAAAAGGGGAAGAAGACAAAAGAAAAAGGAATTTAAAAGAAGAAAAGAGAAGAAAAAGAAAAAGAGAAGAAAGGATAAGGATGGGAAGTCGGTTTTTAACCTTTCATTGGACAGAAAAGTTGCCGACTTCATTCTACTCATTTCCAAACTCCATTTTATGCTATTTTTCAGCTGCACATTATGGAGAGGTTGAAAGAGAGTTCTAGGGCAATTTCGTTCAAAGTTTTGGACGATTTCATGGTAGAACTGAAGCTGAAACAGAAGCTTCATCTGCTGTCGCGCAGCTCGAACCAGGTATGGTGTTTGGTGAATATCAAGCTGAAGAGATTGAATTTTAGACTGAAATTTTAAGGTTAGTAAGTTAACTCAATTTTGAACAACTTTTATGAAGGATGTTTGAGTTGAAATGGATTAGAAACATGTAAACTTTTAGCTGGAAGTTACTAATATGAAATTTCTGTGCAATCTGGAGTAGCGCGGAGAAAACTTGCAATATCTAACGAACCAGGACGAGTTAAGCCACGAAATTTTGAGGTAAACTAGAAAACAAGAAAGGAGAAAACTCTGCTGTCAGGTGTCGTTTAGAAGCAGGCAACGCTGAGAATTGGAGCGTGAGTAGCGACACTGGTCTCGCTGGTCGTGTAAAGGAGGATTTTCTCTCACAAATCTCGTTGGCTCTCGCTAGTATCGCTTATGCTGGTGACACTAGTGCCGTGACCTGTTGTGTAATTTCGTTAGTAAACTCGCTAGTAAGGTGAAATCTCATTGGTAATCTCGCTAGTGTCATAGAATCTCGCTTATTATGTGTATTTTAGGAAAGAAAGGGAGTCTCGGTGGTGAATCATGATTAGAGTTTAAGTATGCACATTTAATGAACGTGTAAAGGAAGTTTAAGGAAAATGTAACATGAGGAATATGTATTTACAGGCCAAGAAAAGCTCGGGAAGGCATATAATCCGCTCAGGGCCTAAGGACAAGTTGTGAGTGACACTTTGCTTTCTTTGAAAACGAATTTATTGAAAATGTTTAGTTGGGTTTTTCTTATGAGATATGGCTTTGAGATGAACTGTTTTCTTGAAAAGCATGATGTTTGATGATATTGTTCACAAGGCATGTTTTTTCCATTTTCTATAAGATGTTGAATGACATGTCTTGAAATGTTGTTTATCGTGATATATTTGATTTTCATGAAAGATTTTCATGTGAACTATTTACGTATAATACTGGTTTCTAAAATGTTTTAGAGGAGGCTCAATGCTGAAGAACATGAGAGGCATGTGAGTTTCCTCGGGACCCAGTATTGAAGGACTCGTAGAAGGTACTTGGGCAACCAGCCATATTCCTATGTGCACATAGAGGTTGTGACGTTGGGTGTGTTGAGTCTTGCTCCACCCCAACTAAGGATTGTTATCGACGCTGAGTGCGTTGAGTTTTACTCTGCCTCAACTAAGGATGTTTTCGACATTGGGTGCGTTGAGTCTTGCTCCACCCTGACTAAGGGAAAGTTTTGAGAACGAATTGTTTTTCGTATACGATGATTTTGGCATGAACATATGTGATTTGTTTACGTTGTTGAAATTATAATTTTACAGAAATGATTATTTGAATCACGTTTATGTTTATGGCGTTATTATGATTTTTAACATGCTTGTTTTTCGAACAAAATATGGTTTTACAAAATTAGTCACTCACGGGGCTTTGAGCTCACGTTTTCCATGTTTTCTTTTCCTCCCAGGTAGCAAGGACATTCCTGGTGCATTGCCTACTCCAACTCGCCCTGCTTAAACTTCGAGATTCCAAAAACAATTTATTTTCTCGTTGTTGTACTTGTAAATAACTTAACACTGGTGGCATGTAGATTTAGTTGTTTATAAGTGGGTTATGAGAGAATATGTTATAAAAGTGTACTGTGTACAGGAAGGATTACTATATTATGATCATGCGTTAATATGGCTGAATTCTATGAATGTATACGTATGGAAATGTTTGCTGCAGAAAGTTATGTAAGATGGGGCAATATGCATCACAAGAGGGGTGATGTATATTGTTTTCACATCTCTTTTCAGGTTAAGTAGGTAATCAGGGAGGGGGTGTGACATGATCTGTATGTCTATCTATGTTATTATAATCTTTTTTATGTGAACTTTATTTTCGTGCATCACTGGTAAAGAGAGATAGAAGTCTATCAGTAATGGACAGAAATAGAGTTCTATCTCTATCTATCGCGATAGACAGTGATAGACTTCTATCTATGTTCATCTATGTCTTGCTCTCGTTCATAATCACTATTATCTTTCTCGTTCTCTCGCTCTCTCTCTTACTCTTGCTCTCTCACTCTCGCTCTTGCTCTCTCTCGTTCTTTCTCTGTCTGACTCTCGCTTTTGCTTTCAATTTTCCTTTCAAAAGCCAAGAAGATGAAGAGTCGGATGAAAAGTTCGAAAACCTTTGCGCTTTCTTTTTCTTTCCATTTTTCTTCAGCATGTGGGTAATTAATCGAGTAGATCTCTACTCGATTTTTTGGATTTTCTTTTCGGCTGTGGGTTTTTCTGGAATTTTACATTAGTTGTAGTGGGCTTGTGGTCTATTGGGAAAATTTTTCTATTTGTGTAAATAGTTTCATTTTTTTTTTTCTATTTATGATGATTTTTCTTTTTTATGTCTACTTTTTTTGTTTCATTTTCTCTCTTTAAATTAAGGAAAAATATTTTAAGTGGCAAAACTGTTGAAAATATTTACAACTAATAGCAAAATATCACAATCTATTTGCGATAGGCCGCTATAGATCGTGATAGATTACTATATGTTCACGTCACAAATAGACAGTGAAATTTTGCTATATTTGTAAAGGGATATCAAATGTATCAAGTGACATCAAGTGTGTATCAAGTGTATCAGATGTATTAAATGTATTAGGTGTATTAGATGTATCAAGTGTATTAAGAGTAAATCAAATGTATATCAAGTGTATCAGGTGTATCCAGACATTTTTGACATTTACTGTTTAAAATCGTGGGTTAGACTTGTTTTTTTGCTATTTTTGCAAAACTAAAAAGTTTGGGCTACGAGCCTAATATTTGTAACTTGTTTTGCCCATTTTGCAACTACCCCAAAATTAATTAAAATAAATAATTAACTGATTATAAATAATCAATAATTATTATATATTAACAATGAAGGATCAAGTTATATTAATTATTATTATCATCATTATTATAAGGGTCTTTTCAAATATAGCAAAAGGAACCATAATATTTACAAATATAGGAAAATTTCACTGTATATCTACGATAGACTAAGATAGATCGCGATAGATTACTATCTATGTCACGATAGACACAAATAATAGTCTATCACGATCAATTGTGATCTATTGCAGATAAACTGTGTATTTTGCTATTAGTTGTAAATATTTTTTAGCAGTTTTGCCATTTAAGATAATTTCTCTTATTAATTTTTATATTAACTAAATTTAGATAATCGTAGTTTACTAATTAAATATATTTAAGCCATTTTTAGCTAATTAATTAATAATTTATGTAATTAAGTAATTGCATTCATTTAATAAACTTTTATAGTAAAAGTAAGGGTTGTCTTCAAATATAGGAAAATGAACTAAAATATTTATAAATATAACAAAATTTTATTGTCTATTCGTGATAGACTGAGATAGATTGCTATATATGTCTATCTGTGTCATGATAGACACAAATAATAGTCTATCGCGATATATCGCAATCTATCGTAGATAGACTGTGATATTTTGCGATTATTTATAAATATTTTCAATAGTTTTGTCATTTAAAATAATTTTCCTAAAAGTAAGCTAAGTAAATATTTTAATAGATTATTATTGATTTATTAAACAAATATTTATATTAATTTTGTTAAATTAATACTAATCAATTAATTAATTAACATATTTAAAATGAAGTTATATATAAAATGAAAAACAAAATAAGAGAGGGAAAAGAGAAAACCAACAATTTTTGGAAGGGAATAAAAAGTTTTGTCTAGAAAAATAGGATGTCTGAGAATAGCTTATTCCCAAGCAAAGTGTTGGCCGAGAAACCACACACGCCTTTTTATGCCTATGTCATGTAGAAAAACCTCCAACCAAATGACCTTTACAATTTCAAAATGAAGCCTTTAATCTCCGACGTTTAGAAAATAGTTTTAGATAAATTTGACCATTAATTGCCTAACGAAAATATGATGTGGTAATTAATTTTTATTGGATTGTTGTGATATGGCAATATTTTAAGATGATTTGGAAATGAAACATTTTTATATGATTCACTTTTTTGTTGATTGGGATTTCTCGTTTCCCTCCCTCCACCACTATCCTTTCTCTTCACACCGTCAGATGTCTATCTTCGCCTCAAAAAAATTTTCAGATATGGTCAAGTGTTCCTTCATAGGTCTGTTTCAGTTCCCTTCTGGCCTTAAAATTGGGGAAACTAAACCTAATATCATCTCTATCTATATGATCCAGTTTCCATATACTATGGTATTTTCCCCCATAATTAAGAAGATATATATTCTTACATCAAATTACAAGTTTAATTCGTAAGTTCGTTTGAAAACCATTTAATTTTTAATTACGTACGGAAAGAAAGTGAAACATTATTGAATATTGTTTCCCTTTTCATTGTTGAGGTTTCTTTTCTTTTTCTATTTTTATCTTGACTTTTGCCACTCTCTTCCCCATCTTTTCAATTTCATCTCTTTCCTCAATTTTCCATCTCCTACTAGAAAGATTAAAGAAATAATCAACAAAGTTGTGTTTTAAACTCAAGATTTAAGAGTGCACTATCATTTCTACAAGTGCCTTAACACCGAGCCAATTATCAAGATTGATTATTATGTCAAAATGTTAAATATAAATACTAAATAGAAACATATTTGAAAGAAACTATTTTTTCGTTCTCAAATTTTCCCCTTTTTAGAACACATTTTTTAAAATTTAAAAATAAAAAATGAGAATGGTTATCGAGCAAGCTTATTTCTCAAAAAATGAGAAATGATAATGTTATCAAACGGACCCGTAGTTTTTTTTTATATATATATGCTTTAAGAATATGACATTTATCAACAATAGACTTTTATTACTGATAGTCTACGATATCATTGATGGACTAAGTCTATTATAGTCAATCAATGATAGAAGTCTATGATTATAGACTTTTAGCAACTAATGGATAATAATTTATTAGTGAATACTCAAGATCAAACTAAAAGTCTAAAACTTATAGAATTTATTAGTAGATATCAGTGATGGACTTCTATTACTATGACATAATAATATAAATATATGAGTGATAGCCACTATACTTATAAATTAGTCACTCAAAGAATTCTATCAATAATTGAAGAATTTCACTAAGTATCACTCATGTTTTTAAATATTAGAAAATAATTCTAAAGCCCTATTTACATGTGAAAAATATGAATTTGGTAATTCTAGTATTTAAAAATGATGATTTTAGTAATATTAGTTATATAACTTAAGTAAATATCAGTGTGATATGACTTAGATAAATATCAGAGATATAACTTAGATAGAGATCAGTGATATCAACTATCAATGATAAAGGTGATAGAACTTAGGTAAATATTAGTGATATTCATGTATCAATAATTAATATCAAACATAGGTAGATATCGGTGATAACTCTGAAAAATGTGCTATCTTGTTTTGCTTAATTTGAGGTTGTTCTTGGATTTTATGTGTTTATTTGATTAATGTATAGGTATTGAGCACCTTAAGGATAGAATTGGATGTTAGAGCTGAAATGGGGCAAAACCAGGCCAAAATAGAGCTTAATTGCACCAATCGGGAAAGAAGAGGTGAAAAGTACCATTTTCCCTGCATGCATGACGCAGTGGCACCATTAGGCGCCAGCCCGATGCTTTTTCTTGAGATCTAAGATTTTGAAAAAAAAAAAAAAGAAAAAGGCCTCGACACTGCGACTCTCCAAAGTCTAAAGCGAGCAGGACTCGGTCAGCGCTGCAACACCATCACAATTTTAATAAAATGTAATTTTGTCGCCTAGGGTGGATTATCTCAAACACCAATCAACTTCCATCGATTTCTCTCCTCTTTTCTCTTACCTTTTGATCAATTCTTGTATCTAAAATCTTCCCCATTGATTAGTATGTCGATTATGAGCTAAGGTAACGTTTTCTAGATTAGGTGTAGAGTAGTTTTCCCAATTTTGCACTTGTAAGGTTTAGATTGTCTTTCAAGTTCTTCTTCGATTCTGAATGATTTTGACTATATTTCTGCTTGAGGATGTATAATCAATTCCTATGATTTAATTTGCAATGTGTGACATTAACTTGCATGTTAATCCAAGTAGCAATAGGTTGAATTAGCTTGGAAGCTATAAATCCACCTCAACGAACAATGTCTAATTAACCTAGGGAAGAATTACATTGAATGTTTGATTTGGCATCTCCAATTGAATATTCAACTTAGGGCATGTTTGATAAGCACTTGAAAAGTGCTTTATATCCTCTCAAATTAAGGGAGTTTATATTAGATTTCACTTGCTTGCTAGTGGTTTTCAGGTTAAAATGAGAAAAATGAGAAAAATTAGAAGAAAAGACTAAAAGATCAAAACCGAGCAAGAATACGGCGAAAAAGAGATGAAAAACACAAAATGGCAAAAATTGGGGCAGCGCCTCGGCGCCTGAACGGCGCTACCGCAATGCTAAAACCCGAGAGCAAACTTTTCTAAACGCAGCCCTAGCACCGCGACGCTCTCCAACAGCGTCGCGGCGCCGTTCCAAAATCTTCAATAGCGCTGCGGCGCTATAGACCAGCGCCGCAGCGCCAGTTTTCCTTAAATGAAAATGTGTTATTTTTGGTAAGTTTTCGGGCGGCCAAACTCTATAAATTTGGGGGTTTCTAGCAGCCCAAATCATCAAAAAGAAAATCAAATCAAATCGAGGAGGAATCAACCTTCAATTTACAGACCTAAAGAAGCACAAAAAGGAGAGAATTGAGTGAGAGTTCATAAAAGAGTTCAAGGAGTGAGTTAGTTGCAAGGAAGAGGAAAAGAGTTCAAGATAGTCGTGGTGCCCTTCGAATTCCGACGTGAGAGCCAAGGAGATCGTGACGGTGCTACTTCAATCAAGAGCCTCTTTTCAGTAGAGTTTCCCTTCTTTACACTCTTGTTTATTTTGCTTAAACATGTTGCTTCAAGCTATGAGTGGCTAAACTCTTTAGTTCTAGGGTTTTGATGATTTGTTTATGAATTTATGTTGATCTTGTAGACTTTCTTGGTTTTGTTGGAATGATTATGCTTTTCATTGTTATTATGTTTAATTCTTGTGGATTGGCCATCTTCATATGTTAGGTTAATGTATGATTGAGAGATTGTATGTTTAACTTGATCTATAACAATGAATTGTCATTAATCTATCACGAGAGTAGTTAGGTTGACAATAAAAGTTGCTAAAGATTATTTTTAATGCCATGTAATTTTGTATTGGTTTTAAGAGATTAATAATCAATCGAGTTGCATGAGAAAGGGTTGTTTTTGAGAGAAAATAACTTGGAATTAAGTTTCTAAACTTAGGCATGTGAATGACAATAAAATCCATGAAATCTATAATATTGCATGATGAAATAAACAAGGATTCATTACCCTAGAACTCTCTTTGACTCTTGTGTTTCTCACTTTAATACTTTCCTTATTTGATTTGTATTTTCCATAACTCATAATATTCAATTTCAATCTTCAAATAAAATTGATTCAACTCTAGAATAGCTAAGTCTTAAACCTTCACAATTGGATCTCCAGTGGAACGATATTCGGACTTCACCGTCTTATATTGTAACTTGACCCGTACACTTGCGGTTAACACTTAAAGTGTGCATCAATGTCTGAGAGTGATTTTAAAATGGCTAAAGTCACTTTTGTCATTTTCAAAATCACTGTGAAACATGTTTTTACTCCTTCAAAACTAATTTTGATGATATGAAAATTGCATAAAAGTGTAAAATTGAAAACTAAATTAATTTTGAATGATTAGAATGTGTTTTTGAGTGATTTTAAAAATGACAAAAGTGATTTTGATGATTTTAAAATTGCTCCCAAACATACAGTATATAGTTTCCTTGATCTTAATGCACTTAGCTAATTATTTTGGATGCGTTATATCTAACCAACTTGGACCCTCACCTTGAACTATACGCAATTCAAAAGTAGAATTCAACGGTTCCCTATGTTTAACCCATGCTACCACTAAGTACAAAATATTGGTAGAAATGGTTAAATTTATTTGACAATTACGGCCTTCGACAAGCCTTGACGATCAAATTGGCGTCGTTGTCGGGGAACCAAGCGATTTCTCTCTTGAAGGGTTTACAATTCTTTATTCGTTCTTGAATTTTTCTTTCTTTGTATGACCTGATCCTCCCACGATCGAAATTCTTTGTTGCATTTTGCACAGCTTGGTAGGGAGGAAAGATGATGAAAAAGGCAAGCTAGAGAACGAAGAGCTTTGGAAGAGTCAATCTATGCAAAAGGCACAGAAGCACTGAAGCATTCAGAAGATGAGTATTCTGAACAAGAAGTAGAAAAAGAAGAGACGATGGCATAGCCACAAGAGCGAACTTTGAAGGATTTAGCAACACCTGATGTTGACCAACAACTCCTCTATATCACATATCCTAATACAATAAGTAACTTCAAGCTTAAGTTAGAATTGGTTCACTTACTACCTATTTTCATGGTTTGGCAGGAGAGGACCTGCACAAGCACCTTAAGGAATTTCACATTGTATGCGACGGTATGAGACCGCACAAGGTGACTGAAGAGTAGATGAACCTCATGGCTTTTTGATAGCACTGAAAATGTGCTCTCTCTGTGACACCCTAACCTTTGACCTATTTTCTTAGGAATCATAAAGAAAGGAAACTAGGGTAAAGGGTGGAAACTTGGACCACAAGTTTGTGGAGTAAATTTTGAGGCAAGAAATTTGGGCTTGTTGAGTTAGCCAAATTTTGGCCAGTAAAGAGGGCATTAGGCGTTGAGATGGTAAAGGAGGAAAAAAGTGTTTGTGCCAACTTGAGTTTTTGGTTGAGAATAAGTAGTAGGTGAGTTTGGAAGAAAATCACGTTAAGTGATTTTCCAGTCTTAGACCACAAGGTGGAAAATGAACTAAGGAAATCTTCTAAGTGTCACAGCTATGCTTGGAGAAGACAAGGCTTGGACGCATAGCCTAGGAAAAGAGAGGACATTTCATTATTGTTAAAGAAGGAAGAGTTGGAAGCATAGTTAGGAGCTACTTGTGAGTTGGACACATCCTTGGGGGAAAGACCAATATGTTAAACGCATGGTTGGGCAATCTCAATGCATGATGGACCCACTATGGGAGAAATTTGGTTAATCGTTGAGGTGTAGGAAGGAAACCTAGGTCTTGGGAAAGAAGGGTGAATGCATGGTGCATAGTTGAAGGAGAAACTTCACCATACCTAGGGTTGTACGCATAGGCCAATCTTTTAGGAAGAATTGGCTAAGTGTTGAATGAATTGGAGAGTTGAGAAGCAACCCTAAGGAAGGAAAGAAAGGGGTTGCACACATACTTGGGAAAGTTGATTGGAAAATGGCTAAGTATGGAAGGCATAGGAGAGGAAAGTTGGAAGCATAGACTTTGGAGGCATACCATGGACGCATAGGTAAGATATCAAGGAGTCCATGGGGTCATGTTAGGAGTCTTGGACACATGGATCAAAGGAGTTGAGACAGTGGACACATACCTAAGGGATTTGGAGGAAACCGCATGCATAGTAAGCTTTATGAGTAGAAATTTGACTGAGTGTGGGAACCTCGGGACTTGTTGGACGCATAAATGAAAAATGTTTAAAAAGTGCTTTTTATTCTCTTAAATTAAGAGAGTTTTTATTAGATTTCACTTGTTTGCAAGTGGTTTTTAGGTCAATATAAAGAAAATAAGAATTGAAAGCCGAAAGAACCAAGCTGAGCCAAAATCAAGCGAAAAAGAGAAGAAAATCACAAAATCCCTAAAAATAGGGTAGCGCCGCGTCGCTAGCTCGGCTTTGCCATGACGCATTTTCCCGAGAGCACCAGTTAAGCAAGCGCAATAGCAATGAGGCAGCGTTGCGACTCGGCACTAAGGGTAGGATTCAATGACGCACAGCACGACGACCTCTCACAGTGCGGTGGTGCCACCTTTTATGTCGGTCAGTGCAGCGACGCCATCTCACAGCACCACAACGCCAGCTTTCCTTATTTCAAAAATCTACAATTTCGGAAAGAAATATAAGCGCCTAAGTCTATTATTGAAGGGTTTCTAGCAACCCTAACCGGGGGGGGGGGGGGGGGGGGAAAAGGGAGGGGGGGGGGGGGAAAAGGGAGGGGGGGGGGGGGAAAAGGGAGGGGGGGGGGGGGAAAAGGGAGGGGGGGGGGGGGAAAAGGGAGGGGGGGGGGGGGAAAAGGGAGGGGGGGGGGGGGAAAAGGGAGGGGGGGGGGGGGAAAAGGGAGGGGGGGGGGGGGAAAAGGGAGGGGGGGGGGGGGAAAAGGGAGGGGGGGGGGGGGAAAAGGGAGGGGGGGGGGGGGAAAAGGGAGGGGGGGGGGGGGAAAAGGGAGGGGGGGGGGGGGAAAAGGGAGGGGGGGGGGGGGAAAAGGGAGGGGGGGGGGGGGAAGAAAGAAGAAGGAGAAGAATTGGAGACTTAAAAACTTAGAGTGTGGGTTTAGTGCAAGATATGAAGATTCCATGATGCTGGAAGGTTCAAGGATCATTGGAAGGCCAAATCCATCCTAGAAACAAGCTTGGAAGCCGGATAACTTTTCTTCCTTTTTTTTATTCTTGGTCTATTTGTTGTATCTTGTTGTTCTAGGTTCTATCTATGGAAGCCATGTTAGGCTAAACTTCTCATAGTTTTAGTGGTAGATGAATTCCTAGGTTTAAATTGTTGAACACATTGCTTCTTGAATGTTAATTTGCATTTACGCTTTCTAGCATGATTGTTCTTAATGCTTTTGAATGTTTGATCGACATTTGGATGACTCTATGATTTAAATCTTGCTTGGAAAAGTATGTATAAGTTAGATCATGCATGCTAGACTATCGTTTGAAAACACATAAAGTAGTTGGATAACGGTAGAGATTGTTGACGAAGGTTCTTAGTGCTTTGCTTAATCACCTAGTTTCAAGGAACTAGTAGTTAGTCTTTAAGTAAAAGAAAAGATTGCTTTTGAAAGATTCAATCTGGATAAAAGACTTTTAGATCTAGGTGTTGTGTTAATTACTTCAAGAGTCAAGCAATTGTGTTTAATGATACCTTTGATGAAATCTATTCCATAAAACGACTCTTTGTTAATATTTTTCCATGTCTTGATCACTTTTATTTGCTTTCTTTGATTAGGTTAGTCTAAGTGTCATTATAAATTGATTCCCTAAATAAAATTGGGACGATCTCTGAATAGCTCAAAGAACAATCAAACCAATTCTTTGAGGATGATACTCAACCTTACAAACTGTTTTAATTATATTATAACTTGACCCATACACTTGCGGTAACACGGAAAGTACGCATCAAGTTTTTGAGGTCGTTGTCGGGGAATTGGCTTTTTATTATTTTCCTTTTACTATTTAAGAGATTTGACTAATCTTAATTTAGGGTGTACATTAGTTTGCTTTTGCTTTTATTTTCTTCTTTTTTGTTTTTTTTTAGCCTTTCTTTGGTTGATAAACTGTGGTGCTTACCTTATGGATTTCAATAATTTTATGTGGCCTTGTGGGGAGTTTCAACCTACCCTAAGTCCAACATCACCACCACCACCATCCTTTAATCCTAACCCTTATCCTTTTAGTTTCCCTAGCCATGAATATGTGAGTAATCCTTCCTATGAGTATGAGTGTTATGATCCAACACCGAGAGAGGAGAAACCATTCCTAGAAGATATGTTAAAAGAGTATATCCTAGAAAGTAAGGTGAGGATGATCATTTGGGAAGAGAGAGAAATGTTGGCTAGGGTAGAAGCTCAAGTGGAGGAGAATGAGGCCACCCTAAACCGCATATGCAATCAACTTAGTCTAATAGTTGATGCCATTAAGGCCTTGAGTGAGGATAAATTTTCTGATGCCACTAAGGCAGGGAAATCTAGAGTCTTGTACTTTGAAGATGAGGATGAATTAGAGGTAGGTGAGTTAATTCATGATGAAGGTTGTAGATTTGAGAGTGAAGTTGAGCTTAAATTTAAGGAGACCAAGAATATGTTGAGGTTAAAGAGCCTAGGGCGCCATCTCTAAAGAGTCTTCTTATTAGTGAATCTCCTCTCCCTCATGAGTCTTGTCAAGTAGAATCAACCAAAGAGTTGCTATATGAGAATGGGGAAGAAATGATGATTAATGTTGAGGATGATATTCAAGAGGTAAAGTTTGGTGTTGAAAAGCCAAATTCTTTATCCCTAGAAGATCCTCCTATTCTCGAAAATTCTTTCCTTATTTATCATGAACCTTGTAAATTTTTTTTTATAATTTTGAGTCTTTTTACTTTCCATATATGAAAAATAACAAAAATATTTATTTTCTTTCAGGAGCCCACGAAAAGAGAGTAAGCTTACAAGGCCTTGTAGGTTACATTTATTCAAGCAAGAAGGGCCCTGAAAATGGGAGAATTTTTATGTGCCTTGATAAAGAATCTCCTTGGGCGTCTAGTTGGAAGACGTTAAATCCAACGCTTTTTAGGAGGCAACCAAAGTTTCATTCGCTTTATTATTATTTCAACTATTTCCTTTCTTATAATTTTATTTTCACTTCCATGGCATTCCTAATAATTGTCTAGTTTTTCTTGGAGATTTTTTTCTTTTTTTTTTTTTGCAACATAAAGTACCCATTCCGCCAAGCCTTTTGGTGGACTCCCGCACACTCCTAGGCTTGTATCTCTTTGAATTATTCTTTTATGCATTGAGGACAATACATGATTTTAAGTTTGGGATGTGAGGTGTCACTTGTACTTTTGTTTGTTTTCTTATCATGTTAAGCATGTTTGTGAGGTTTCAATGATCATATGCATGTTAATGAAATTTTGAATTTTTTTTTTTGAAAATTTAGGAGCTTTTAAAGATAATTGGAATGATTTTATGGTTGTGTGCTTTTGATGTTGATTGCCCATTATGAGATTCGAATTTGCATGATAGATGACTTATTGTGGAAATAGGATAGCATTATCTTGAGTTAAATTCATTTAAATCTCTCTTAAAATCTCTCATATTCCTGAACACGTAGCCACTTTAATTTAGAATCTTTAACTGAAAAAAGGATTAAGTTGGGTCTATTTGGGTGTCACTCCGAAAGGCCCCACCAGTTAGAGAATGGAAATGCATGATGGTTTGTAATCTTACTAAGGAAAAAGAAAAGAGTATACATGCCTTTGAGAAAAAAGTGTACACAAAATATATGAGCTTTACATGCCTATCCTTTTAATTGTTAAACTTGTAATGAGTATACACGGATGGGGGTAAAAAGAGCTGCCTTTACTGTGATCAGTAAGGACGCCTGGGAATTGACTAGGTACGAGTCCCTACAATGAATGTGTGAAAGCTATTACCCCTAGGTAAAAGAATGCAAGTTTAGGGCCCATGAAAAATATGATTGAATGGCACCTTAGTGGACATATTAATCGCTTGAAATGTGTGGATGCTTGAAAATTGATGAATGAGCTAGAGTAGGGAGAAAACTAAGGAAGCTCTCTTAAGTCCCAATTTGAGTTTTAGCATTTTCAATTAAATGAGGCTTGCACACACACACTGAGAGATAGCAAGATTTGACCTTGAATGTTTATATCAACATAGATATGCTTACATGTTTCTACTTGAGCTTTTAAATGTCATTCTCTGAGACATGAGTCTTTAGCACACTTTTTGTTTAAATTCCCTATGTTCGATTCTAATCTTTGCTCGGGACTAGCAAATCTCTAAGTTTGAGGTGGTCAAAAGCGCTTGAAAAGTGTTTTTTATTCTCTTAAATTAAGAGAATTTTTATTAGATTTCACTTGTTTGCTAGTGGTTTTTAGATCAATATAAAGAAAATAAGAATTGAAAGCCAAAAGAACCAAACCAAGCCAAAATCAAGCGAAAAAGAGAAGAAAATCACAAAATTTCTAAAAACAGAGCAGCACCGCATCGCCAGCTTGGTGGTGCCATGACACATTTTCTAGAGAGCATTAGTCAAGCAAGCGTAGAGTGTTGAGGTGACGTTGCGGCTCGGTGTTAAGGGTAGGATTCAATGACGCACAGCGTCTCTGCGCCATCTCATAGCGTGGTGGCACCACCCTTTTATGTTGGTCAGTGCAACGACACCATCTCACAACATCGCGACGCCGACTTTCATTATTTGAAAAATCTACAATTTTGGAAAGAAATCCAGGCAGCCAAGTCTATAAATTGAAGGGTTTCCTGACCCTAAAGGAGGGGAAGGAGAAGAAGAAAGAAGAAGAAGAAAGAAGAAGAAGGAGGAGGAAAAAGGAGAAGAATTGGAGAATTAAAGATTTAGAGCGAGGGTTTGGTGCAAGATATGAAGATTCCATGATGTTGGAAGGTTCAAGGATCGTCGGAAGGCCAAATCCATCCTGTAAACAAGCTTAGAAGCTAGATAACTTTTCTTTCCTTTCTTTATTCTTGGTCTATTTGTTGTATCTTGTTGTTTTAATGTTGGTTCTGTCTATGGAAGCCATATTAGGCTAAGCTTCTCATAGTTTTAGGGGTAGATGAATTTCTAGGTTTAAATTAACTTTGCTTCTTAAATGTTAATTTGCATTTATGCTTTCTAGCATGATTGTTCTTAATTCTTTTGAATGTTTGATCAACATTGATTCTATGATTTAAATCTTGCTTGTAAAAGTATGTTTAAGTTAGATTATGCATGCTAGACTATCGTTTGAAAACACAGAAAGTAGTTGGAAAACGGTAGAGATCGTTGACGAAGGTTCTTAATGCTTTGCTTAATCACCTAATTTCAAGGAATTAGTAATTAGTGTTTAAGTAAAAGAAAAGATTGCTTTTGAAAGATTCAATCTAGATAAAAGACTTTCAGATCTAGGTGTTGTGTTAACTATTTCAAGAGTCAAGCAATTTTGTTTAGTGATATATTTGATGAAATTTATTCCCTAAAACGACTATTTGTTAATATTTCTCCCATATCTTGATCACTTTTATTTGCTTACTAAGATTAGGTTAGTCTAAATTTCATTATAAATTGATCTCTAAATAAAATTGGGACGATCTCTGAATAACTAAAAGAATAATCAAACCAATTCCCTGAGGACGATACTCGACCTTACAAGCGGTTTTAACTATATTATAACTTGACCCATACACTTGCGGTAACACAGAAAGTGCACATCAATATTTCCTAGAGAAGGAGATTGGGCTAAGTATTGGACTTTAGGAAGAGTATTGGACGCATAGGAGGGTCTTGGCAAGGAAAATTTGGCTAAGTATAGGAAGATTGGAAGAAGAAAAAGAGAGCAAAAGAAGCCAAAGCCAAGAGGCATCATCATGGACACATGGTAGGGAGGAGTTGGACGCATGTTCCTTATCTCGAGGGCATGGTTGGACGCATGGTTAAGAATATCTGGTGCTAAATGGCTTCATTTGGACATAACACTTCATAAGGAGGAGGTGTCAGGATGCATGTCAAGAACACCATGCAAGGAGACATATGTTTGAACGCATGGACTACTTATCATGCATGGTGACATGTGGGAGCTAAGTGTCAAGCTTAGAGCAAAGGTGGGATGACCAAGCAAGTCACTCGACCCCTACAAATAGGACCAAAGGGAAGAAGGAACTCTCACACCACCATCAAAAACGAAATTTACTAAAGAAAATAGAGGAAGAAGGTTGAACTGTTGAGCCTTGCGTCCGAGAGAGGTGAAGTCTGCATCCAAGGTGTTGTTCTCCTTGTTGTTAGAGAGCTGTGTGCGTCTAAAAGGTGCCTCAAGCCTCTAAGGAGGTTGTCCTGCATCTAACTGAGTTGTGTATGGAGGAAAAGAAGTTGTTTTGCATCCAAGGTGATCTGCCTTGAGTCCAAGGGAGTGCTCTGTGTCCAAAGGGAGATTCCCAGGCATCTGAGGAGCTGTTTTAGGATTACACAGGTTTTTTGGTCGTTGTGTCCTCAGTTCCAGAAGCTCGGAGAAGCTAAGAAGGTTTGGAAACCAAGGTGAAGGAAGAAACCCGAAAGTTTGGAAACTACTTTCTCTGTGAGTGGTTGATTTCTTTCGTGAGAGAATTTAATTAAGATTCTTATGAATACTTGTTAATAGGACGCTTATCTATACTTGATAGCATGATTATATGATGTTTTGATTAATATGCGTGCTATTAGGGATGGAAAGAAAATCCACGGGGCTCTGACCCAATCGGGGTGGGGAATCCCTAGTTTGACCGGGACGGAGATCAAATTGGGGACATTCCCCAAGTACCCATCCGGGGACGGGGTGGGGATTAGAAGAGTATCCTCGACCCCACCTCAATTAATCCCTACCCCACCTGAATATATATATATAAAAGATGACTCGCTCTGGCCCTCTCGCTGGCTTGCTCTTGCTACCTCGCTCTCGCCGTCTCGCTCTCGCTCTGTCTCACTCTCGCTCTTAGTCTAGCTCTCTCTCTCAGCTTCGCTCTCTCTCATAGTATTGCTGTCACTCTCTTAACCTCACTCTCTCTCAGTCTCACTCTATCTCTCAACCTCGCTCTCTCTCTCTCAGCCTCACTCTCTCTCAGTCTCTCTCTCTCTCACACAGTATCGTTCTCTCTCAGCCTCGCTCTCTCTCAATCCCGCTCTCTCTCACAATCTCGCTTTCTCTCACAATCTTGCTCTCTTTCTCAACCTCGCTCTCTCTCAGTCTCGCTAGATCTTGCTCTCTCTCTCTCTTTCTCTCTCTCTCTCTCACAGTCTCGCGAGCTCTTGCTCTCTCTACCAGTCTAGCTAGCTCTTGCTCTCTCTACCAGTCTCGCTCTCTCTCAAGTCTCGCGGGGACCCGTTTCCTCCAAAAATGGCAGGGACGGGGCGGGGATGGGGAGAAATTCCCCTATCGGGAGTAGGGAGAGGACCCCCACCCGCCCCGCCTCAACCTTGTTGCTAACCTTATGTGCTATGCTATGGTGAGATATCGAATAGCTTGTAGCATATCGAGCTTTGTTGGTTATATAGATGTTTCGTAATGTTGAAGGACCTTAAGAAGGCAGGGATACAGTCGTGACTGGGACCAGAATTCGACACCACACAGGATGGTCAGAGGGTTGGAAAGATCTAGTATCTGAGCTTGTGTCAAGAATAGAACCTTGCAGGATGGTCAGGGGGGTGTCAGAACCTAGTTTCTGATCCTGTGAGAAGTATCTCGAGTGGATGGTCAGAGGGTCGACGGACCTAGCTTCTGATCCTTAGAGATAAGGCTATGTGCACATAGGGACAGGATATACGAAAATTGTTGAGCCATGTGAGCCAACAGAGGAAACCAGTTAGATTGCTAAACCGTGTGAGCTAATAGATTAACTAGAGGATTTTCTGAGCTGAGAATGCCAACAGGATAATTGAGTAGCCTTAACGTGGGAAATTTGATTATAAGCTCAATATAGATATACTTGCTCGTGAATTCTAATATAGTTATTATGTTTAATAGGTTATCTAAACCCTATTTTATTCGACCGCTCACTAGGCTTTGTGAAGCTCATATTTTTCTTATGCTTTTCTTTCTAGGTAGTAGTCAAGTTTCTGTTGCTATGCCAAGTCAAGGTTTGCCGAGATATAATGTGGTCATTAAAATTTGGCAAAAACTTGTATCGAGTTAGGGTTATGTCACTTGCAAAACTATTTCCATAAACAATGGTGTAGATAAAATTATGCTTGTTAAATAATATAGTATTGTGTTTTGAATATCTATGCTATATTTAGTAAGTCTTGAAAGAGTATAAGTTGATAGTAGATGTTGAAAAAAATGATCGATGTCTGCTGTCATCACACCTCATATCTTGTTATAGAGGGGTACATGTTAAACACCTTGCATGAATCTATCAAACAAATAACTTTAAGTGAGAATGATCAACTACTTGAGAGAGTAAGTGATTAAACCTTTCATTTAAACAAGAAAAGAGTTAGCTTTAGATATAAAGTTAGTCTTTTGTCTATAGGAAACTCTGTATTATCTTTGAGATAAGATAAATGTGGCATACAAGCATCGAAAGGTGAGTTCTCAATTTTAGAGTTTCAGATATGAATGCTTGCTTATGTATTACTTAGGAAAATGTAAATGAACTCCAACCCTACTATCTCTATTGGTTTTCACATTTATCAACGCATTCCACGCATCATTACCTTCCATGCATCATTACCTTCCATATTCACCAATTCATCTTCACTCTTCTTATACCCATTTGTAAGTAAACCATATGTAGATTTTTCAATGTATTCTTTTTGACGCTTCATTTGTATGAATATTGCATTGAATAAAAAAAAGTCCTAATAGTGAATTGTCCTAAATCCCTGTGTTTGACCATGGATTCTCCAGGAACCCTATCAAAACCTACACTTTGGTTTTTATAGAAAAACTTGTGTTTATCTAAGAGACTTTACTTGATTCATAAGCACGACATAAGGTTATCAGTTCATAATTCTTCAAGCTAAAATTTACAATACAGGAAGCTTCCTTCCTAAACGACGTCCAATGTGCGTAATGTGAGTATCATTTCTATTGTTGGCTGCATGGAGAGCTTTCAGATGCTTGTTGATGAGCCAGTTGAGGGTATGAGTGTTGAGGATGTCGAGGAAAATGTGGCCACCTCGCCAAGAAGACACAGAAAAAGATTTGATCCACCTTTTGATTTTAATTCTTATTTACCTGTTGCTCCTTTCCTTAGCAAGTTGGTTGTTTTTAAGGGAGTTGTGTAAGAGGAGGTCTTTATGGTCTTTTGGTGGTTAGAGTCCTACTGAAATAGGCTAGAGAACTTGGGTTGAGATCCTTATTGAGAGAAAGAAACAAGAGGAAAAGGTCAAGCAAAAGGTGGTCCTTCCAGGTAACTTACCTATTAAGCATGAGGACCTAGGTATGTTTTTTATACCTTTCAAATAGATGCTAGGAAATTTGAACGAACCATGTTAGATCTAGGGTCTGCAATTAACATAATGTCAGCTCCTGTGTATGTTGACTTTCAGTCCCACATTTTGCACCCTGCTGATATTTTGGTGTAGTTAGCTTACCATTCCCTTGTTAAGCTAGTTGGTTTTTAAAAGACATGCTTCTTAGAGTCGATGGCCAAACTTTCCTTGCTGATTTTTATGTTGTTAATTCTTCTTCTACTACTTGTGACCTATTTGTGCTTTTAGGGAAGCCCTTTTTAAAGATCGCTAGGGCGGTGCTCGATATGGAGGAACCCCAAGGCACAATGAAAATTCTAAATTTCATTTTGTTTCTAATAATCCCACTACCACTTATTTTGCATTCTTTAGTTGTGTTATTGGGCAATGAATTCCACCTTCCATTTTTCCTTTCTCACTGAAGGGCAATGCCAAGGGTTGACTTTATTTCGGAAGGACATGAAGAAAAAATTTTTGGAAATGTTCTTCCAGCTTTGAGAATTGCGAGAATCAGGAAGGAAATATACAAGATAACTCAAGTTGTCGGTGAGACCCTGCATGAATACTGGGAGCACTTCAAGTGTCTATGCGCCAACTACCTCAATCATTAGATACCTAACACATAGCTCATCTAGTACTTCTACGAAGGACTTGTCCCTAGTGACAGAAGTACCATCGGTGCAACTAGCAGTGGTGCACTGGTGAGTAAGACACCAACGGAGGCCAGGCAACTCATCTCCACCATGGTAGAGAATGCTGAACAATTTGGGACGCAAGCTCTCGACTGTTCCACATCGACACAAGAGGTAAATGAACTTAGAGCTAAATGTGTTGAACTTACTACTCTTGTGAAACAAACTTTCTCTATTAAGGCACAACAATTCGAGGAGCTTGTAACTGAGGTAAACTACGCTAGAAACTAGCAAATTGGTCAGAAATACAATTATAACCAATGGAAAAATTAAGGACCATGCTAGTATATCAACTTGGGTATGCCTTTGGAGGACATGGTTAACAGTTTGGCGAAGTCCACCGTGTCGATAAAGTTGAATATGGGGACCTTCCAGCAAATAACCACTGCACATATGTAGAGCCTGGCAAATCAGGTGTCTTAATTAGCCACAACAATTAATAGATTGGACACTCAGTACGGGAAGCTTCCTTCCCAGCTGGTGCACAATGTCGTAATGTCAGTGCTATCTCAACTGTTAGGTGTTTTAAGATATTTGATATTCCTGCTAAGTCCAAGGTTGAGTGTGATGCAGTTTTGAGATCTTTGATACTGCTGTTAAGTATGTGGTTGAGCATGATGCAGAGGGTGTTTTTGAAGAAGAATATGCCAGCTTGCGAAGAAGACGTGGGGTAAGTTTTGATCCACCTTTGAATTTGAATTCTTATTTACCTATTGCTCCTTAATAGGTTGGCTATTGCTAAGGGAGTTGTGCATAAGGAGGAGGTGCATTCTATACCGTCTTCTGGTGACTCTGGTGAGACGAGCCCTATTAGAAAGGGCAAGAAAATTTGGGTTGAGATTCTTGAAAAGGAAAATAAGGAAGAGAGTGACCATCAATAGGAGGTAGTTTACCCAAGTAATTTTCCTATTAAATAAGAAGACCCAAGTACGTTCTCTATGTCTTGTCTGATAGAAGTTTGAGTATGCCATGTTAGATCTACGGTATGTCATTAATATAATGTATGCTCCTGTCTATTTTGAGTTTTCAGTCCCACATCCTACACCTTGCCGATAGTCTTGTGCAGCTAGCTAACCATTCTTTATTAGAGTCAATGCAGTTAGCTGACCATCCTGCACAAGAAAGTTTGAGCATGCCATGTTAGATCAATTGGTATAGTTAAAGATATTCTTGTTAAAGTCAATGACCTGATTTTTCTTTCTGTCTTCCATGTTATGAATATGGATGTTAGTTACTCTTCCTCTATTTCTAAATTGTTTGTGCTTTTTAAAGACCGCTGGGTGGTGATATATGTGGATAAAGGATAGGGCCCCTAACCTTGAGGCACAATGAAAAATTTTAATTTTTGGTTTCTGATAATCACATTATCGGTTATCCTGCATTTTTTAGTTTTATTCTTTTTTAGGATGGTGGCCAACCTCCTAATTTGGGGGTGTTGGATGGTGACTGCCGTTTACTGTCGAATACTACTAATAAAGCTGAATACGATCGAGCATAACAACCTTAAAAAATTGTGCTACCTAGAAGCATCCAAGATTTTTACTTGCTTTCAGAGTTTATATTTCCTTTCGGTTATTTTTCCCCTTTTTATTGAGCTAAATTCTTCCTATCTTTCTTGGTTATTAGGTTTCTATAGCCCTGGGAAGATGGAGAGAATTATCTTTTTCATGAGTTAGGTATCGCCACCATCCATTGAGTCAAAATTTCAGGGAAGTTTTATGTTTCCCTTTATTTTTGTCCCTGTTCTTTAATTAATTATCACATTGCGAACAATGTTAAATTTTAAGTTGGAGGTAGGGGATGTATATATTATGGCTGGAGCCCTTAAGCATCTGAGCTCGGGATATTTGTGTGCTTAATTGATTGTTTGCTCATGTCGTGTGGTTCTTTATGATAATTGAGATGACGAACCATGATTTTTAGCCTTTTTTTTTTTTTTTTTTAAAAAAAAAATGATTCTTCATGCATACTTAAGTTCTTTGTTTGCGTACATTAGGTCTTGCATGCTTAGAATTGTATTACTTAGCTTATATTTTTGTTCTCACTCCGAAAGGCCCCATAAATTAGATAGTGTCTTGCATGATAGATTGTATGTAATACTGAGAAAAATCAATAAATATATTAAAAATAATGTTGTTTGCATGCTAAGAAAAATCCACAAATATACTTAAGTTATTTGCATGCTAAGAAAAATCCACAAATATATTAAAAATAATGTTGTACTGAAAAGAAAATTTAAACTTGTAATGTTATGCATGACTAAGGGTAGAAAGAGCTACCTTTACTATGATTAGTTTGGACATTCGCGAGAAAATAATGAGTATAGTTCCTTGCAGCGATGTGGGAAACTAATACCCCGAGGTACAATAAATGCAAATTTAAGGCCCTAGTGTTATTAAATTTTAGACGCCTCAGTTGACATATTACTACTTTGATTTTTTTCTTTTTGAAACTTGATAATTTGTGCATGAGCCAGTGTAGGGGAAAACAAATTGAGAGCTATTTAAAATCATTCCAAGTTGTTAGGACTTAATTAGAAAGGCTTCAAACTCACTCTTGCATGAATTAATTTAGAATCAATTTTAAAACATGCTTCTTTGATTGATTATTATTTGATGACATTATTGATTGCAAAATTGATCTTAGGAGATATTATTGAGACTTGAGTAACAAACTATGCAACTTAAGTGAACATATTTTTGTGTGTTCGTGTACTTTATTCTATCTTGCTTGAGGACGATCAAGAATTAAGTTGTGGGTGTTTGATAGCACCGAAGATGTGTTATATTGTTCCGTCTAATTTGAAGTTGTTTTTGGATTTTATGTGTTTATTTGATTAATTTATAGGTTTCAAGCACCTTAAGAGTAGAACCGGGTGTTAGAGTTGAAATGGAGCAAAAACAAGCCAAAACGAAACTTAATTGCCTCATCTAGAAAAAAGAAGTGAAAATTACCACTTTGCCCTTGCATGCATGTCGCAACGGCAGCGCTAGCCCGGTGCTTTTTCCTAAGAGCTGAGATTCTAAAGAATGATTCCCGGTGCCGCGGTGCTCCAAAGTCTGAAGTGCGCAGGATCCCTTCAGCATCGCGCCACAATCACAATTTTTATAAAAATGTAATTTTGTTGCCTAGGGTGGATTATCTCCAACACCAATCGACTTCCGTCGATTTCTCTCCTCTTTCTCTTACTTTTTGATTAGTTACTATATCTAAACTCTTTCTCATTGATCGGTATGTCAATTATGGGCTAAGGTAATGTTTTCTAGCTTAGGCGTAGAGTAGTTTTCCCAATTTTGCACACTTGTGAGGTTTAGATCGTTTCATATCAAATTCTCATATTGTCTTTCAAGTTCTTCTCCGATTATGAATGATTTTGATTGTCTTTCTGCTTGAGGATGTATAATCGATTGCTATGATTTAATTTGCGATGCGTGACATTAACTTGCATGTTAATCCAAGTAGCAATAGGTTGAATTAGCTAGGGAGTTGTAAATCCACCTTAACAAACAATGTCTAATTAACCTAGGGAAGAATTATATTGAATGAGATTTGACATCTCCATTTGTATATTCAACTTAGCGGTTTCCTCGATCTTAATGCAGTTAGCTAATTAGTTTGGATGTGTTACATCTAATCAACTTGGTCAATGTGATAATTTGGACCCTCACTTAGCTTTTCTAGGTAGGGTGGCTAAGCTAGGCAAAATATGAATTATTTGAAGAACTTATGATCGAGCTGCAAATATTGGGAACTAGCTCGAATGACTAGGCTAGGTCTTAACCATTAAATTTATTTCGTTCTTTAATTTTTCTGCAATTTATTTTCTTGCAATCAAACAATTTCAACCCCCTCCCCCCTTTCGGTTACCTTGAACTATACGTAATTCAAAAGAAAAATTCAATGGTTCCCTGTGTTTGACCCGTGGTACCATTAACTACAAAATATTGGTAGAAACGGTTAAATTTATTTGAGAGTTAAAAGGCCTTCAACAAGCCTTGGCGATCGATCGGTGATATCAATAATATAAAGTCTATCAATGATAGTCATGATAAAAGTTTTTTAGTGACAACTGCTGATAGTTGTGAGTGTCAATCTCTCAAAGTGATAGTCACTAAGGAAAGTCTATTAGCTATAGCTACTAATAGTTTTCTATCATTAGTACCTTAATCTTTCAAAGTTAATAACTACTTATAGAAGTCTATAAGTGATATCACTAATTAGACGAAGAAAGTTGTTGGGTGATATCTATCTAAGTCATATCACCGATATTAGTGAAGCATAAGTGGAGTGTCGTTTGAATCTCAACAACTTAGCTAATAACGATTAATAGCTACTTAATTAAAGGTGATAGCCGCTAATAGGAGTCCATCGGTGATGGCAACTAATAGCTTTTAAGTGTTAATGTTTCAAAACTGATAATGACTAATAAAAGTCTATAAGTGATATTGATTGATAACTTTCTATTACTAATAGCTTTAAGTATTAATCTTTCAAAATTAATAACCATCAATTGAAACATCAATGATAGCCATGAAAGAAGATTATCAGTGATAGCCACTAATTGCTTTGAGTGTAAATCTTTCAAAGTTGACAGTCATTTATGAAAGTTTATAAGTGATAACCACTCATAGTTTTCCATCACCATTATAGCTTAATCTTTCAAAGTTGGTGGTTTCTTTTCAAAGTTGATAACTACTTATAAAAATCTGCCATTAATAGTCATTGATAGAATTCAGTATTAATATTTCAAGGTTAATTTTAATTGAGGAATGTGTATTATTAATAGCCATTGATAGTAGCTATCAATGATTGCTATTAGTGGCTGTCATTGTAGCTGTTATCGTTGACAGTTTTCAATTTGAGAAAACTGGGGAAAAAAATGCGTGAAATGATGGGTTCTTTAGACTTTTACAATATATGAGCCTATTTTTGTGCTATATATGCAATTACTTTATCCTTGTGCTACATATGCTATTAATTTTGGTCTAATTGCCACTTATTCGACCAACCCTAAGAAAATATGTAACACAATGTCACTAGTGGAATATAAAATAAACAATAAACATTTTTACAAAATATAAAATGATTATTTACTAATTAAATACTTTTTGAATATTTTGTTTATAATTTTTTTTAAAGAAATATCCATCAACATAATCAACATTTGATCCATATTTCAATTGACATATTTGTAAAATGGAGACTTTAACATTACAAACCTTGCTTTATACTTTTGTCCATGATCTACTTAGTTATCTTTTTCATACATTCTTCTATCTCTCATTTTTAAACAATATTTTTTTTTCTTTAAAAAATTAGTTATCCAACAATATATTATTTGATTTTCTATTCTTGTTGGGTTTTATGTCCTAAAATTCGTGGTTTATAAACTTTAGAACTTAGTCTCAATAAAGTTGTAATCGAGATTTATTCAGTAAAAATGTTATTGAATATGGAATTGTGTTTATTAAATCCAATAAACTAAGAACCCTTGGCTATAATTTGAATATTAGACTTTATGTATAGACATAAAAGTTGATCAAGTTTAGGTAATAGCCAAAACGGTCTATAGTATAGGGATAAAGTTGGGTACCTTATCTTGGGGATACTATAGATGTGACCCACTTGGTATTTGATACAAACGATGTGATCCTATATCGTTCATGTGGAGACATGAGAGTGGGGGTATCTTATGCAATGAGTTTACAAATAATCACTTTACTATATGACGTCGTTTATTGTTTGATTATTTCAACATGATGACCTAGGCAACTCAATCTTAATCCTAAGCTAACTATGAACTCGTGTTTATTTAGGATTATTCTTTAATCTGCATGGGTGAGAGTAGTTTGAGCTCACGACTCAATAAGCCTTCCATTTTAGAGATAAGACCAGGTATATAGTTGAGAACGTAGTCTTGCGAGACAGAATTCACTCATACCTAATTCTAGGTTAGTAGAGAAGTTCTTCCCTTAAATATTGACTCCTGGTCTTGAACAAGGGGACTAACCCTCTCATTGGCCTGAGAGGAACTTAGTTTGTTGGTTGGACTACAAACCAAGTTAACTGGGACATAAGGAACAGGATGTAATTATAGGGGTAAAATGGTAATTTTGACCCAACTGTAACTACGAACAACTTGTGAAGGATCGACTTACTAATCATGGTTATATCAAGTGGTAGAATTATATTTACAGTGAGGAGAGTGCAACTGCTAGGCTATAGTGGAGTGTCCCAGTAGTTAACGAATGTTAATTAACTAGGTTAAAGGGTTTAGCCAGTTGATGTGCCAAAACTTCGTGTTACCGTAAGTGTACAGGTACACTTATAATATAGTTGAAAGGCTAAATATTGTCCTCAGGAAATTTGTTTGATTATTCTTTTAGCTATTCAGAGATCTTTCCAATTTTATTTAGAGGACCGACTTATAATGTAATTGAAGCTAAACTAATCTAAGAAAACAAACAAAGGTGATCAACATATGAAGATTATTAACTAAGGGGGTGTTTGTTTGGGGGGTTTAGGTGGGTAGAGTTGGGTGGGTAATAAATACCCACGTTTGATAAGGAGGTAATTAAAAACGGTGGTTTTGAAAACCACCGATTTTATCCCTCCATTTACCCACTGATTTCTCCGTCTGGCATGCTCGACTTTTTGCATTCTCTCTGACCAAAATTGATTTCTCACCTGCCCACCCTCGACGCCTCTCTTTCCAAGGTTTGCATTCGTCTTCTCTCTTCGGATTCCCCTATTCCGAAGTTCCTCCTCCTTCCTTCTCCCTTCTCTCATCCAGTTTGGCTTCTTCATTTCTCTTCTCCCTTCCCTTCGTTGATTTCTGCTTCCGTTTCTCTCTTCTTCCCTCTTATTTTGCCATTTTTTCTACTCTAGGGTTCAGATCTATGGTTTGCAACTTATTTTTTTCCCCTCAGATCTATGATTTCTGGGTTAAATCTATGCTTGATCTCTTATTTGCATGTTAAATCTATGCTATGTGATGCTGATCTATTCTCGACTTCTTATCTGTGTGTTCGCTTATCTTATGTTTTTTATTTTCTATCTCGGTATATGCTTTGTGGATTACATTTCTTCGTGTTCTTTTCTTCGCATGTTCGAATATCATCCGATGCTTACCTTCTTTTTTAGATTTATGCTTTATCAACGGTATATCTTCTTGGTTTCTTCTTTGCGTGTTTGGTTACCTTATTTTTTTAATTTTGTTTCCCAATCCATGCTCTGTGGGTTACATTTCTTATTGTTCTCCTCTTTGCATGTTCGAATACCCTACAATGTTTACCTTTTTTTTTTCAAGATCTACACCTTGTCAATTGTATATCTTCTCTGTTCGATTACTATTTTTTTCTGATCCATGCTATGTCGGTTAAATTCGTTCTTCATCTATTAATTTTACTTCCCAGATCTATCATACGTGGGTTTCAAATCTGTTGTTCACTTTTATTTGCATGTCAGATCTGTATTTATTTATTCATCATTCTTTCCCCTTCATAATCCTTTTTTTGTTCATCCAATTAATATGAATTTGTTTTTTCAGATCTTCTCTTGCCGCTTCAATAATAAATCATGTGTTTTCCCTTGCCGTTTTTTTTTTTTTTTTTTTTTTTTTTTTCTCTTTTTTTTTTTTTTTTTTTTTCTCTTTTTTTTTTTTTTTTTTTTTCTCTTTTTTTTTTTTTTTTTTTTTCTCTTTTTTTTTTTTTTTTTTTTTCTCTTTTTTTTTTTTTTTTTTTTTCTCTTTTTTTTTTTTTTTTTTTTTCTCTTTTTTTTTTTTTTTTTTTTTCTCTTTTTTTTTTTTTTTTTTTTTCTCTTTTTTTTTTTTTTTTTTTTTCTCTTTTTTTTTTTTTTTTTTTTTCTCTTTTTTTTTTTTTTTTTTTTTCTCTTTTTTTTTTTTTTTTTTTTTCTCTTTTTTTTTTTTTTTTTTTTTCTCTTTTTTTTTTTTTTTTTTTTTCTCTTTTTTTTTTTTTTTTTTTTTCTCTTTTTTTTTTTTTTTTTTTTTCTCTTTTTTTTTTTTTTTTTTTTTCTCTTTTTTTTTTTTTTTTTTTTTCTCTTTTTTTTTTTTTTTTTTTTTCTCTTTTTTTTTTTTTTTTTTTTTCTCTTTTTTTTTTTTTTTTTTTTTCTCTTTTTTTTTTTTTTTTTTTTTCTCTTTTTTTTTTTTTTTTTTTTTCTCTTTTTTTTTTTTTTTTTTTTTGCTTTCCCACGAATGTTTTGTTTGCAACTAATTCATGGTAGGGGCTAACCATGTTATTGGAGCTTGGTGGGATAGGGATTAATCAAACAGGTTTGTTTTCTATCCTCTTTACTTTTGAGGGACTGATGATGATTGTATATTAATTTTTCTTATACTAACGTTTGCCTATAATTTTTAATTTGCAAAATATGTTTTCTGTTTGGAATTTGTAAAATGTTTTCCTTATGCATTGTAATCCGATTTTCATTTCAAATTTGGTATTGAATTTAATACAATTTTTTTTATCTACATTACATAGTTGTTTTTTCTAGTTCATTACTTTTTTGGTTTTAAATAAATTTTATATGATGGTTTGGTTCATTGTTTTAGTTGGATTTCTCCCGATAACCATTTTATTTATGATATGCTTGTATCTGAGGCCCTCACTTTACAATTCATTTTTCTATCATATTTGCATTTAAGTGGGGCTAAACCACTGAATTATCTCTTCTGACGTAATTAAACTTGAGTTGACATTGTATATTAACTTCTGTCATAATTAATGAGGTTAGGTCCACTTAAATGAACCTAACCCTCTCCACCAACCACATCCCCCCCCCCCCCCCTCTTCTTTACTCAACACCCCCCCCCCCTTTTTCTATTTATACAGAACATCCCCTCATATTTTTCATATTTTTCATGCTTCTCCACTCTCTTCTCTGATTTGAGATTGTGTTGGTGAGTCCTTCTTTCCATTTCTTTGATATTTCGTTTTCTGCATTCCACTTCCAACATGTAATTTTATTTTAAATAATACAAGGGTCCGTAAGAAAACAAGGGGTTTCGTAGGTAAGGTATGCTTCGTTCTTTAATTTTATAGTTAGTAAAATTCTTTACTAACGGTCTGTAAGAAAACAAGGATCGCAGATTAGTTTGGTTTAGTAAAATGCTCCGTTCTTTAATACAAGGGTCCGTAAGAAAACAAGGGAATGTTAGGAGACCGTTAGTAAAGCATTTTAGTAAAGCATTTTACTAACGGTCTTCTTACTCTTATAAGATAAAACCTTCGACCTCCTCCATACATTTTGCCTTACACTTTGATCGCAGATTGTGAACCTTAAAAAAAGGTACGTCCGTGTTTGTTATTCATCATAGTTTACTATACTTTAATTTATTCATATTCGTTACTAACATTTCCTTCGGTTCTTGTAGGTCCCAAACTAATTAGGCAACCAGTTCGTAATTAGTTTGAGGTTCGTTATTTTGACATTCGGAGTATCTACAATTTTTTTAAAAAATAAAATTAGTTAATTATTGATCAATGTATTGGACTGCTACTGTTGTGGACTTGGTCCTTTCTGGTTTTTGTTTTTTTTTTTTTTTGCATTGTTTTTTTTTTTGTTAATGTTTTGGTAATATACTATTTGTTAATGCTATTGTTGGCAAATAGTTATTGTTAATCAAGTGTGGATGAAACATGTATTGTTATGTAATTATATATTCAAGTCTTTTTCATCAAATGTTATTGTTATTTTGGTTTCAATATTGTCACCATTGTTTCACAAATTCAATCAAATAGTAAACTCCATCTAATATTAAAGTTATTTTCAAAATTGTACTTGTCGCGATTGTAACATTTTGATAACTAACGTTTAATTTTTGCAAGATATAAAATTTTGTAAGATATAAATATTCATGCAATCAGTTCACATTTTCAAAATTTGTAAAAAATGAAAGTCCTTTCAACATATATCATTTTAACAAATTTTTTTTCTCTTGTGCGAAGTTGAATTAAGAATTAGGTGTAAAGTTAGAATTAAGCATTAGGTGTGCGATAATACAATTCGTCCATAAGATAATCTACAAGATGGAGCTGGAGAAATTGATCGTTGGAGATAGAGAGAGTTAGAGAGAGCGAGACGGATAGCGAGAGAGCGAGAGATGTATAGCGAGAGAGATTGAGTGAGATAGAGAGAGTTAGAGAGAGCGAGATGGATAGCGAGAGAGCAAGAGGTGTACAGAGAGAGCGAGAGATAGAGTGAAATAGAGAGAGACCGAGAGATTGAGTGAGATAGAAAGAGTTAGAGAGAGTGTGAGGGATAGCGAGAGAACGAGAGATGTAGAGAGAGAGCGACATATTGAGTGAGACAGAGAGAGTTAGAGAGAACGAGAGATGCAAAGAGAGAGCGAGAGATAGAGTGAGATAGAGAGAGAGAGCGAGAGATAGATTGAGATATAGAGAGTTAAGAGAGAGCGAGAGGGATAGCGAGAGAGCGAGAGATGTAGAGAGAGAGAGCGAGAGATAGAATGAGATAGAGAGAGAGAGCAAGAGATAGAGTGAGATAGAGAGAGTTAGAGAGAGCGAAAGGGATAGCGAGAGAGCGAGAGATGTAGAGAGAGAGAAATTGAGAAGGATAAAAAACATAACAAAACCCCATTTCGCCCTTCAAAAGGTTTAACTCACCATAAAATTTTAGTAAAATACCATTAACCATATCATTAGGAAAGAAACTTTAAGGCGTACCATGTCGTATGTTAACTATATGCTTGTATGGTCTCAAATAAAATATCGTAAAGCATATCATGAAACTTAACCCCAAAAAAATATTGTACACTTTCAGGAACAACTTTTGATTCTGATTCCCTATAAAGATGGATACCGTTTAAGAACTTTTTTCGATCATGAAAATTATTTCGAACTCTCAAATCCAGTTGTTCATAACACTAACCACATTATTGAACAACTACCAAAGGATAGAGAGACAACCGTCATATGCTAGGCACTGCATTAGGCAGTTGACGTTCTTCCGCCTCATTTACGAAAGTGGCTTGGCATGTCGTGAAAGCACCCGAATGGATCGATGTACCTTTACGATTTTATGTAATATGGTACGGTCGACTGGTTGTTTGGAACCAACAAGATGTGTGGACATCGAAGAGATGGTAGCGATATTCCTACACATTCTTGCACACGATGTCAAGAATCAAGTGGTATGGAGGAACTTTTCAAGATCTAGCGAGACGATTTCTCGATATTTCAACGCAGTTCTTAGGGCAGTTTTACAACTTCACACTGTTTTGTTGAAAAAATCGGAACCGATCACAAACACATGCACCGATGGAAGGTGGAAGTGGTTTCAGGTACATGAAAGTACTCACAATTTTTTGATATGAATACGTCATACTCATGTATGCAACAATAGTTTTTTTTTTCTTGATCTATTCTGATCTCTTTAGAGAAAAAGAATTGTCTAGGTGCGTTAGACAACACATATATTAAAGTCAATGTTAGTGCCGTAGATCGACCTCGATATAGGACGAGGAAGGGAGAAATCGCCAAAAATGTTCTTGCAGTGTGTGATCAAAATGGGGAGTTCGTCTTCGTTTTGCCGGGGTAGGAAGGGTCTGCAGCCGATTCAAAGGTTCTTAGGGATGCAGTTTCGCGACCATACGGATTGAGAGTTCCAAAGGATATTACAATATCCGTATACGTTATATAAACACACGTACATGCCACAACACATGTGCATCACATTTTGAAACGTGTACAGGATACTATTACCTATGTGATGCTGGATACCCCAACGCTGAAGGATTCTTGGCGCCATATAGGGGGAACGACACCATCTATCCGATTGGTGTGGATCAGGCAACGCACCAACAACTGCAAGAGAATTTTTCAACATGAAACATTCTTCGGCGAGGAACGTAATCGAGCGAGTGTTTGGATTATTGAAGGGGCAGTGGGCTATTCTAAGGGGAAAATCATTCTACCCAACACAAGTTCAGTGTCGAACAATAACTGCATGTTGCCTGATCCACAACTTGATCACAAAGGAGATGGGAATTGGTGTAATGCTTGACGCGCCCGATTCCGAGAATTCTGCATCAGTTGGAGTTGATGGGGATCATATTGAATTTGTTTAATCATCAGACGAATGGACAAAATTCACGGATGACTTGGCAGTCGAAATGTTTATTGAATGCCAAAGAGCTTGACTAAAGATAGCGAGGGCCATATGTTTATTTTACGTGTGATCGCAATTTACTTATGTAACGTTCGAAGTATGATGTGAAATACGTTGTGTTGAGACTATGTGTGAAGAAATATAATTTGAACATATAATTTCAACAGTTTATCCTTCAGTTTTGTATGTGTCTAATTTATAGCATCTTTTCATTTAACAAACATATGCATTCAGTATAATGGCAGGTAATAGTAAGAGGACGAAGCACGTATGGTTTAAGGTGGAGGGCGCTAAGTTGGTGGAAGCCCTACTTTATTTGGTAGAGACCGGTTGAAGGTCCAATAATGGGATGTTTCAATCTGGATACTTGCAACACCTAGAGCGAATTCTACATGAAAAGGTGCTCGGGTGCACACTTAATCAAAACACCATCGAGTGCAAGGTGAGGAGTCTGAAGAAACAATACAATGCAGTATCAGAGATGTTAGGTCAGTCAGGATTCGGCTGGAACGAAGAGTTCAGATGTGTCCAGGTCGAGAGGGAGATTCTCGATCTTTGGGTTTGGGTAAGATTCTAAAAAACAATATCTACCGTCACGTGTTAAATATGTAAACATTAATAATATGTACGTATATAAATGCAGAGTCATCCCAGTGCAAAAGGGATGTGGAACAAGCCGTTCCCCCATTACGATGACCTTTCCACCATCTTTGGGAAGGATAGAGCTATAGGGCAATCAAGTGAGGACCCACATGTGATGGCGAGTAATGCATTTAGAGAGTTTGAAGATGAGATTCGACTTGGAACGCAGGACTGTCAGACACTTGAGGTTCGCCAAACAGATTCACCGTTAAATCCGGATGGAATGGATGAAGAGATAGCAGAGCAATCTACAGGTAGAGGGACACCTGCCGAGTCATCTCGAGGAAGCAAGAGGAAGAGGCCATCGTTCCAAGCTGAATTGATCGACATCATGAGATCGACTGTTGAGATGCAGAACACGCACATGGACAAACTAGCATCGTGGCAGAAGGAGAAGTATGAGCTAGAGTTCGGTTGTCAGAAGGAAGTAGTAAATGCCATATACAACATTGACGACTTGACTGAGGATGACCAGGTGACCCTTATTAACATACTTGTCACAAACATTCAGAAGACAGATTGCTTCCTTGCAGTACCAGAACACGCACGAAAAAGATATTGTCTTCGTCTACTAGGAAGAAACATGTAGACTGCCCACGAATATTTGAACCATTATCAATGTATTTTGTTATATTTCTTTTGGCTAACGACAAGTGGACAATGGGATGTGAAGTCGACAAAATGATAAATTTTGTATACATGATTGACCATAATTTTTTTTGTGCATGTATTATGACAAGGAAATGATAAGTTTTGAATGAATGGGAAATTGATTTTATTTTTCTATTTTAGTTTTTTTCTTCCTTAAACACAAAATAAGTTATTAAAAAAAAATAATAAATTGTGTAATTCATACGTTGTTGACATTACATAGGTATATAGAGAGAGCGAGGGAGAGATAGATAGAGCCAGTGAGAGAGATAGAGAGAGAGAGCGAGCGAGATTATGAAAGCAAGAGAGACAGAGAGAAAAAAAGACGAAAAAAATAAGGGGAATGATGTTACATTTGGATATGGAGAATGGAAAACTAAAACGAGGAAAATGAAAATAGGAAAAGGGAAAAAAAACAACAAAAAAATTTATATGAATCCAACAGATGAAAATACCAAAAAAAAAAAAATAAATAAAAAATCGAAAAAATATATATATATAATAAATTGGTTTAAGAAATCTGCACCTGATACCAAAACTCAACTCAAACTCAACTCAGCACCCCAAACACAGACTTTCTGACTCAATTCAACTCAACTCAACCCAACTCTGCACCCCAAACACAGATAATCTAACTCCCCCAGACAATCTAACTCCCCCCTATAATTATTACCAACCTAACTTAACTCAACTCTGCGAAACAAATACCCCCTAAGAGTAATTTTGGGGAATAGATTTCATCAAAGGTATCATTAAACACAATTGCTTGACTTTTGAAGTAATTAACACAACACCTAGATCTAAAAGTCTTTTATCCAAATTGAATCTTTCAAAAACAATCTTTTCTTTTACTTAAATACTAATTACTAATTCCTTGAAACTAGGTGATTAAGCAAAGCAAAATTTACAAAAAAAGGAAAACTAACATCTCTGTGCTCTTGGAGAACGCAGCGACACTGTTTGTCAAAAAAGGGCACCGTAGCGATACTCTTGGGCAGCGTCGCGACACTGTCTGACATTGTAGGCTAGTTTCAAGCGCAGCGTCACAGCGCTACGACACTCATTGCACAGCGTAACGATGCTCTCTTCAAGTGCACAACAGTTAAGCAGAATTGCATAATTAATGCTCTTGGGTCTAGAGCGTAGCGAGACAGTGCAGCGACGCTCTCAGCTGCCCTACCTTGTTTCTAAGGTTTTTCCACTTTTTCTTTTGTTTTTTGCTCGGTTGTGGCTCAGTTTGGTTTCTTTGACTTCTAAACCTTATTTTCTTCATTATCACTTGAAAACTACTAGCAAACACATTAAATCTAATAAAATAAAACATCCCTAAATCAAATGCAAGAAAAGTACTTTTTAGGTGCTTTTCACTGATTAATTTCAGATTGTTGGAGCTCATGATCTGTAGGTTCATTAGGTCCCCTTGTTAGCTCATGGACTAAACCTTAGAACTGTGTGTTGAAAGATTTTGAAATTGTTCAAATTTATTTAAGAAGTAAGATTTACGGTTTGTTCGTTTTAATTATGAATTAAACGAAATTGGAGAGTTGGTAATATTTAAATATGATTCAAACATTAATTGTATGAATAGAGATTCATCGGGTTGGAAATTAACAGGATAAGTAGAAAAATTATTAGTTTAATATTTAATATTAATTTAATAGAACTGATTATTATTTAAATTAATTTTATATTAAAATAATTAAAATTAATTATTAGAATTAATTTTAAAAAGAAAGAAAATTCAAAATTCTTTTATTGATTTTCAAGAAAATCAATTTTTCAAACACCGTTAATCCTCATTTCTTCCTCCTCCTAATTGAATAGGATAGTCACCTTCTTGTTTGTCAATTTGCATGTAAAAAGGTTTTGCATGTCTTCTTCTATATATATAGAAGAAAGAAAAATTGAAGAAGGGTTGATCCTCTTGGAGAATTTGGCTGAACTTTACACTTACTCAAAACTCTCAAAAACCTTGACTATCTTCAAATGCGCTCCAAATTCATCACAATTTGGATCTCACAGTCTGTTTAAAGGCCAAAGAATAACGAGGAAGATACTTTTGGTGGTCCACGAAGTGTTCGTGATGAAATCCTTAGAGGAAATTGTTTCAATTTTGAGCAAACATATTTAATCTTCGAAATGATGTAATTAGAGTGTTTTAAATCCTAATTATTTCCTCTATTATATTTCTTACTCTTCCATCCTATACGGAAAAAAATATCAAACATGCATAGTTTATGTTTTTGTTTTTTTTCCTACAATATGGTCTTAGTTTCTTAAAAAGAAAAAAAAAAGAAAAAGAAAAATATTAAAACATAAAATACATAAAACTATCAAAATAAAGTCTAAATATTGAGGATTTAGGGAAAAAGAAAACACATTATATGGACCAAAGAGATTTTTGCAAACCAACTACATATTCTTACTTAAATTTCATCACTTACCTTATTAGTGCCCCAAGTAAGTAAATGAGAAGAAAATAGAATATAATTTTAATTTGTAGCACAACACTGGCCTTCGATGTGAAGATGAACGGTGAAGAAGGCAACCTTAGGCAAGTACAACGATTAGATAAATAGAAGCAACATTTAAGTAAGGTGGTAAATAATGAAAACTTCAGTCACAAGAGAAAAAAAGGCATGCAAAACGGCAGCTTGTAATTACTATCGTGGAAAGTTACGTTTAACTGGGCTATACTTTTCTTGGGGGTGGATTCCTCGTTTGGGGCCAGGACAGTTATAGTCATATCTTCTCCCCGGCCGATTACACACTGGTCTGTTCGGGTATTTATTCCCACCAGTGAACTGATTACTGGCAGCAAGGCTTGGAAACGCTGTGTTCATGTCAATGTCCTCATCCAGACTGTTGCACTGTGTCCATGGCGCTGCTGCCGCCGTCTGATTCCCCAAATTTGAAGGACTTAGAGAAGCAGCCTTGCAATGGTTTTGACTAATCAGACTCAAAACTAGGACGACAACAGCTACCGCTACCATTGTTGTCGCCATTTCAGTTCTAGTGTTTGAAAGAATTGTCCATGAAAATGAGGAGACAGAGAAGAGAATAGAATCTTTAGGTTCTTGGCTCAATAAATAACGAGAGAAACAAATTGAATATAACTACCTCCTTCGAATTGATACATTGATTGACAACCATTGAAAAATTGAAAAATCACATGATAAATTGATGAAATTAAAAGTTAAGTTATAAAAAATCTTCTTGAATTTTACACTTTTTGTATAAAAAATATTCACCAACTTTTAAAAGTTTCAAAAAGAGCTAAAAAAAAATTTCCTTATAGTTAGTTTTAAATAGAAATCGTTAATGTTTTGTATAAAAAACCACCCTTAAAGTTTCAAAAGATTCAAGGGTATTAATGCAACTTTTGAAATTTCAAAGATATTTATTTTAGTTTTTTAAAAGGGTTTAATGGTATTTTTTTTAACTTTTGAAAGTTTAATTAAAGGTATTTTTGAAACAAAACATTTACAATTTCCATCCAAAACTAACGGTAAGGGCATTTTTGAAATGTTTTTTTCAAAAGTTTAACGATATTTTTCAGACTTTTGAAAGTTCATGGGTATTTATAACACAAAATACAAAGTTTAAGAGTATTTTGTATAATTCAACCTAAAAGTTATGGATATGATTATAACTAACCTTTTAAAAGTGGTTTATTAATTTTTCCTTTAAATATATAAAAAGCATGGTCAAAACAAAGCATTAAATCCCATTTTGTAATCATTTTTTTTTTTAAAATTAAGCCTATAAACACTATTTCCATCTTCAAATTTCTTACTTTCTTGTCTAGTTTTTACCAATAGTTTAAAACACCAAGCCAAAATTTGAAACTAAAAAAGTAGCTTTTAAAATTTTGTTATTATTTTTGGAATTTGACTAAGAAGTCAATCATTGTACGTACTAAAGATGCAAATTATTGCAAAAAAAAATGTGGAGAAAATAGACTTAATTTTCAAAAACCAAAAACAAAAAACCAAATAGTTATCAAACACGACCTAAATAAATTTTGTTGACACTTAATTTCAATTACATGTGTGGTTGAAAAGTCAACTAAATATAATAAAGATAGTAATGACAGATATGGTTGTTGATGTGTGAATCTAGATAAACAGACAGTAGTCGGCTTCAGGATGCTAGTCAAGTGCCAGGTTGCTGACGCTGGCAATTGAATGTGTGTAGAGCTCTAGTAATTGAGTGGGTGTCATACCTTCAATTTGAAGGCTTTATGTAGAATTTTGCGCCATCCAACCAAAGATGTTAGGATTGTAGATTTGGGTAGGTCAAAATTATTGGGAATGATACCTATGCTTCAGCAAGAGTTAGTTCTTTGCTTTAGTAGTTAGCAAATTTCCTCGAACAACTCCTAAGAACCTTCTTGGATGGAAAGTTCATAAAATATATTAGACATTTTTTAAAGTTTGTAAACTAAATTCATAGAAACATCAAAATTCGAAGATTAAATACACACTATAACAAAAATATGCTTCTATGACTCTAAAAAAGAGTCATTACGATATTTCTTGATTTTTTTTTTAGTCATTTAATCGCTCATCATCTAAATATGAGAAATCAGTTATCATTGATAGTTTCATACTTTTAAACACAGTCAACAATGAATATGTATTGGCATTTATTATAAGACATGGTGACCATTTTTCGTGACAATTTTCTACAGTCATTAAATAATCAAAATGTTGACTTTTTTCTATCAAATAAAGAGTTATCTTGACATTAAAATTCTATCATCGAGCAACAAATAATGACACATTTAAAGTGTTAATAATACCTTAATTATGATATTTTTTTAAGGTCATTGAATTACATACATTGTCACTTATTTGTAGTCATAGAAGTCTGATAAATGATAATATTCTATTGTCATAAAATTACATCTCATGACTTTTGTCAGATATCAAAGAAACCATTACCATGATATACGTTATTACACCTGTGTTTCATACATGTTATTACACTTGTGTTTCCTTCAGTTTCAACACAAAATATGTACACAAACATAAAAAGTAACTTTCATATATAATAATATAGTTTCTATCGTTAATACAAGGAAAGTAATAACAACACTAGTAATCAAATTCTAGGTACATCACTTACAAATTCAGTATTTACAACTAAATTTTGACATAATACAAATATATATATATATACACACAACACCTATTTAAATATCTTGGTTAGTGGGTTTTCTTGCTTCAATGTCATTATCCAGGAACCTTACAAAAAAAAAAAAAAAAAACATTCATTTTAGAATTTGACTCAATATATAAAGGTTAACAATAATAACAATATGCAGGTTATACATTTATATTGAAAACCCCACTTTAGTCATACAAGTAAGCTTGGATAAACACTTCCAAACAAAAATTAGGCATAGAATCACAATATAGCCACATAAATAGGCTCAAAATCACATTATAATCTCACTTTTCAACCTTAATAACATGAATAACCTCTAAATTTAACTTATACTGTAAGCACTGACTTGCAATACCAAGTGTTGGGAGAGCTATGCGTTTGAGGTTATGGTTTTATGCGTCGTCAAAAGGAGAATAGCCGAGAAGTAGCCAAGAAGGGGGTGAAATTTCGATTAAGTATTGGCTAAGACCATGCGTTGATGAATGAAGTGAAAGTTGAAATATCTTGAGAATCATGCGTTGTTGAGTAAGTCACGAAGGGCTGTGAGTTGAAGTAGTTGTCGTGTCGAAGAATAAATGATCGTTGTCAGGAGAAGAAATATACTTAGAGTATGCGTTGAAGTCACTATGCGTTGAAGGCGCCACCATGCGTCGAAGACAGCCATGCGTTGGAGCCACATTGCGTCCAAGACAGAAAGGTCTTGATGCGATGAAGCTAGTGTGTGTAAGACTATGTGTGTATGCGCCGGAGGTAGGAAGCTTCGAGAACACTATGCGCTGAGAATGATTAGTGCTGAAGGCGCTGAAGGAAAATTTAGACATGAGTGCCCTGCATTGAGGAGAAGACTAGCACCAGCCTGCGGGTGAGTAAGTCGGCAATATCATCTCGGTACTTGTGATGCATAAGTTGACAGTATATATAGGTGAGTTTAATCATTTTCAGACATTTCAAGAACTTAAGTCGGTCCCATCTTTCAGAGAAACCACAAAGGAGAGCAGAGAAAGGTGTTCTTATAGTTTCGGGCGAAATTCCACTAATTTTGGTGCCCAAATCAGAACTGAAACAGAAGTTCGATTTGCAGACGCACAAATTGAACAGTGGTCGATGTTTGGAGTAGAACGACTCGAGGAAGCCGAGTTTAAAGCTGAAATTTGGAGGTTAGTAAGTTAACACAATTTCTAACAAGTCTTGTGAAAGATGGTTAGGCTGGAAGTGAAGTTAATCACATGAATCCTTAGGTAAAAGCAGCAACTACAGAACTGCTATGTAATCTGGAGCAACGCGGAGTGATTTTAGCATAACCAGAGAACGATAAAGAGTTAGGCCTTGAAATTTTGAGGTAAGTTGTGGAACTCAATTCTTTACAAGTTTGTAGAAGGGAAGAAGTCTTAATATGAACTAGAAATACATTTTTAACAGGGATTTAGCAAAGAGATCCAAGCTGTAGCAGTTAGCTCTGTCAAGAGAAAGATAAAGTTCAAACATTGGATTATCAGCAAGAATGAGCTGTATACAAAGTGTCCTTTGAATTGGAGTTCAACAGAAGGGCAAGGAGCGGCTAGATGCTTAAAGCTTGAGAATGAACTAATGATAGCTGAATTGCATACCTAGCTCTAAATATTAAGTATATGATGAGTTGTTGTTTATGTTTGATGAATAAAAAAGAAGTGTAACAAAGGAAAATGTTTGTTTCAGGCCAAGAGGAGATAGGAAGGGCTTATAACCCATTCAAGGCCTAGAAAGAGTTGTGAGTGACACTTTTCTTACCCTAAAGCAATCTTTGTTATATATGTTAGTTCGGTTTTCCAATGGAATACGATTTTGTGATCAAATGATTTATGAAGTATACTTTATGTTCTTTAAGTTATTGAAAAGTATGTTTATGAAATGTTATTGATGAAATATCGTTGTCCTGAGTTCTTATAAATGATTGCATATGATTTGTTTGTATGAAGTGTTACTTCTTAAAAGAAAAACGTTTAAGAGGAGGATCAATGCTAATAAGCATGTGAACTTCCCCGGGACCCAGCACTTGGGCAACCCGCCTATAAATGTTTAAGAGGAGGATCAATGCTAATAACGCATGTGAACTTCCCCGGGACCCAGTACTCAAGGACATGAGAAGGTACATGGGCAACCCGCCATATTCCTATGTGCACATAGAGGTTATATGCTGGTGCGTTGAGTCTTGCTCCGCATCGAGCCTTATATGTTTTCGACGTTGGGGTATTGAGTTTTGCTCCACTTCAACTAAGGGAAAAGTATTGCACTTCAACTGTTTTCATATGATTTATTAAAAATCCTGTACGAATTGATAAGGGCAATTAAGTTGTTTTAACTAATGTATTTGGAAGTAATTGCATGTTTTATGTTAATGTTGAACTCAGTTTTACCACTGATGAATTCCGAACAAAATGGTTTATTAAAATGGTCACTCACTGGGCCTTTAGCTCATGTTTTCAATGTTTTCTTTCCCCTCCAGGTAGCAAGGACGTTCTAGGTGCTTTGCCTACTCCAACTCGCCCTGCTTAAGCTTCGAGATTCAGAAAAACCTGACTTGTGGAAGTGTTGTTGTATGTTAAACCTCTATTAGATGGCATGTAGATATACATGTATAATTGTAAGAGATTGAACCATGGATTGTAATAGAACATATGAATGAGTTGAAGAAGTGGGTTGACTTATTTATACATTCCTATATGTGAAGGGATGGATGGTATGCGTTAAAAAGGGGTGATGTGTACTATCCTCATGTCCCCTTTCAGCTCAAAACAAAGAGGTTTAACATTCCTATATGTGTACTATCCTCACGTCCCCTAAGCGTGGCTTCTCAGCTCAAAACAAAGACAAAAATTGCGTAAGTGACAGTTCCAACCTTATCTCGTCATACAGAGTGCATACAAAGTGACATACATACTATTCCAGAAATTACACAAGTTACCTATGTAGCATGCTTTCGATATGCACAACCAAGTAAAAAGAAATGAAAATTGGGTACATGGACAGTTTGCATCACAAAATTTCTAAAATGACGCCTAAGCGTGGCTTTTCAGCTCAAAACAAAGACAAAAAGTGCGTAAGTGACAGTTCCAACTTTAGCTCGTCATATAGAGTGCATACAAAGTGACGTATATACTATTCCACTAATTACAAAATCGAAATCAATTCACTATCATATCAACAAACCCATTCTTTTACTCTCTGTTTCAATTTTTGTTGGTTTTATTAAAATGCAGGGTATGTATGCAAAAATAATGACTACTTGGCCACTTTTTAAGATGCCAATCTTCATACTTTCTCTCTATCTATTCATTTCAACCATTTGTTCTTTTTATATACTAAAGAACACTCCCTCCCCTGAAAACTAGAGAAGTGACATTGAAGTGAAAATGAAAAGACCAAACTTACCCAAATGGAAGAGCAAGTAGGAAATAACCACAGGGACAATGTTAACAAATGCACAAGCGAAAGTAGCAGATGTATGTTGAATTCCCAAAAGAAAACTATATTGAGTTAGTGAAGCCCTGAATTAAGAACACAAACAACAAACCAATCAACAAAGAAATGAAAAAAAAAAAAAAAAA
>QLSR01000183.1:463459-527972 GCA_031780015.1 Citrullus colocynthis
TTTTTTTTTTTTTTTGCACTCACAATTGCTCGAGCCGCATCAAGCCAATCTCTCCACTTTACTCCCAATCTCTACATTTATTCAAGTCCGTGCTCATATATATATATACTATCTCACAATTCCCAAATTTTCTAACGTGGGACAAAGGTGATGCGAGTCATTCTCAATAAGTTTTTTGAAAAACATGTTTTTCTCAAGTAAATAACTAATTATCATTCCTGGTTTATGCTCTTTAATGATTATTAATACTAGTTATATATTGACGACATAAGAAAATTTTAATGACTTGAAAAATTTGTCACAATTTAATAACTTTTAATTTTAGTAATAATTTGGTGACACATAAAATTTGTTAAAATAGTAGGAAAAATCGGAAAATTTGCGTCCTTTCCAGCCCAAATTCGTGGTTGTTACTGCTACCCACATTCGATGACTGTTTTTTTCAGTCATAAATCAATGACACATAAAAACAGTCATGTATTCCTCCAAATCCAAAAACTTTCGTTTTTTTCCGCCAAAAACGCGTGATTTTGGATTTAATGACTATTTTTTTCACTTTCTCCTCTATTTTTGGCACTATTCATGAGTCATTGAATGTATAATTTGTTATAGTGACACAATAATTTTCAAAATAAACTTTTCTTTTAAAAGTCGACATTTAAATCATCCACATGGCTATCACTCTCAAAATTGTTGGGATCTTATTGTTTGCCTTGCCGACAGTTTGATGAAAATAAAAGGCACCAAAACATCACAGCTGCTGTTTGGTATGTAGACGTCAAATCAATATTAATTTATGTGAAATTTTACAAATTTCGCCTACCGAAGTTTCACGATATAATATGTGGTTATTATAGTTCTATGGGATTATAATGGATTATAATAGTATGTAAAGTTAAAATTTTCAATTTGATTTATGGTCTTAAATTTCAAAACTTCATAGATGATCTATTATTATTGACACTTTAAGTGTAAATTAAACTTGCATGCACTTTTTATTAAGAAAAGTAAAGCTCTAAATAGCCAAATGTCAACACATGAAAAAAATACGTGAAGAATATAACAAAATAACAAACTATTTATGTTACATCCCACCCCAAGCCATCCCTCTCTATAACCCAAGATGGGGCGTGAGGACAGCAGATGCCGACTCTCTTGCGACATCTACTGTCAAACCTTTATCCTTCCCCCAAACTAGTCAGAATAACTTAGATAAATAGGAATAAATTTAACTCATATTAACATGCATAATTTATTATTACAACTGTTTAACACGTTTGTTTACAGAAGATATGTTTCTAGTTCCTTATTCCAACTGTCGCCTATAGCTAAGTGCACATAATTTCTTGGCAGACCTTGATTTCGCACAGTATCGGAAACTCAGCTGCTACCTGGAAAGAAAAACATAAGAAAAGGGTGAGCTTCAATGAAGCCTAGTGAGTGATCGAATAAGCCAGGGTTTAACTAACCCTTCCAGCATTATAATAATAATAATAATAATACTCATAATACGAATCATACGCAAGTATATCTACAACTATATCGAGCTTTATATTCAAACCTCCCCTGCAGGGTTATCCTTAGAATCATCTATTCCTGCTCGCACTCTAGCACAACGTTTTCTCTGTTTATCCTGTTGGCTCTCATGACACAACAATCCTGACTTGTTTTTTCTGCTGGCCAATTTGGCTCAGCTAATCTCATCATTTCTCTATCCATTTGTCCCCTATGTGCACATAGTCTTACCTTCGAGGCTTAGAAGCTAGATCTTTCGGCTCCCTAACCATCCTCTCACTTCTCGTAGGCTCAGGAACTAGGCATCGGTTGCCCCCTGATCATCCTACGAGGAAATCCCCACCACAGGCTCAGAAACTAGGTCCTTCCGACCCTCTAACCATCCTATGCGATGTCGAATCCCGGTCCCAACCATGACCATTATCATCAATGCCTTCGCAAGTTCCTTCAGTATTGGAAACATAATTTGTCCATCGATGCCTTCGTATAATCTTTCAGCATCAGAGTTAGAATCTAATATCCAACAAACTTGATATACTATGTACTTATTCAGTAACTTGCCCTAGTATGCATATTACCTCATGCTAACATGTTCGATATAAATTATCCAATACCTCAGCATAGCATGCATAATATCACGTAATCATGCTATTAATTATAAGCTCATAGGCATGCTATTAACAAGTATTTACAGAGAGTATAATTTAGTTCTTTTGCAAAAGAAAATCATTCACTTATATTGAAAGTAGTCGTCCAACTTAGAGTTCCTTCCTTTGTTTTAGTTTCGGTCCTCCTCAATTTCTCCTGAGCCTCTACAACTAAGAAAACAACAGGTAGGACACCTCAGAAACCCTAAAACAGCTCATTGGACATCAGAAAACTCTTCTTTTGATGCAGAGAACTTCCTTAGACGTAGGGCAGATCAAGTTGCACACAGGGCAGCTTCTTTTCTCCTTACACAACTTAGTTGATGCAGAGCAGCCTTCCTTGGATGCCTGGGACAGCTAATGGATGCAGACAACACTTCAACAACAAGGAAAACGGCTACTTGGATGCAACCTACTCTCCTTGGACGCAAAGCTTGCTTACCCCTTTAGTCCTATTTATAAAAGTTGGATGGCAAGCCTTGTCACCCAACCTCTAGGCTTGACACTTAGCTCCCACATGTCACCATGCATGAAGAACACCCCATGCGTCCAACTGAGTGCTTCCTTGCATGGTGTTCTTGTGATGCACCCCAACACCTCCTACTTATGAAGTGTTATGTCCAAATGAAGCTACATAGCACCAAAATGCTCAACCATGTGTTCAACCTAGTCTTGAAATAAGGACCATGCGTCCAATTCCTCTCAACCATGCGTCCAAGATGATGCTTTCTAGGTTTTCGCTTCTTTTGCTCTCTTTTCTTCTTCCAACTTTCCTATACTTAGCTAAATTTTCCTTGCCAAGCCCCTCCTATGTGTCTACTCTCTCTTCTATGCGTCCAAGCTCTTTCCAAGAGTCCAACACTTAGCCAAAAATATTCCCCTTTAAGAGGTATGCGTCCAACTAATCTGAGGTTCTCATACTTAGTCAAATTTCTACTCACAAAGCTTTATATGTGTGTAGTTTCTTCCAACTCTCTTATGCATGCGTCCACCTCCTTTTTTACTTTGGTCCATGTGTCCATGACTCTCCAATATGACCCCATGGACTCCTTGATTATTGACTTATGTGTCCATGTTGTGCCTTTCGAGCCTATGCTTCCAACTTTACTCTCTTATGCCTTCATACTTAGCCATTTTCAACCATCTTTCCCTAGTATGTGTCCAACCGAACTTTACCTCCCTTAAGGTTGCTTCTTAACTCTCCAATTCATCGAACACTTAGCCAATTTCCTCCCAAAATGGGTCACCATGCATCCACAACACCAACCATGCGTCCAACATGGTGGTTTTCTTCCCAAGTATGTGTCCAACTCACAACTAACTTCCCACTATGCTTTCAACTCTTCCTTCTTTAACACTTAGTGTGATTTCCCTCTCTTTTTCCTACACCAAGCATCCAAGCTAGAATTCTCATAATATAGTTGAGTTTTTCAAGCCTAGTTATGGCACTTAGAAGATTTCCTTAACTCATAGACCACCTTGTTGTCTAGGATTCGAAAATCACTTAACATGATTTTCTTCTCAACTCACCTATGGCCTATTTTTAACTCAAATCTCAAGTTGACACAAATTTCTTTCTCCCTCCTTTTCTTCCAGCGCATAGAGTCTCTTAAATTTGGCTAACTCCACAAGCCCAGATGTTTTGCCTCAAAATTTTTCTAACTCCATATGCTTATGATCCAAGTTTACACCCTTTATCCTAGTTTTCTTTCTTTATGTGTCTAAGCAACTAGGTCAAAGGTTAGGGTGTCACGATTTAACAAACTAACTTCTAATATCCCCCCTCAAGATGGAGGTTGACTGTTTGAAAATATTCAAAAATACCCATCTTGGATAACAAAAGAGAGAATAGTAAACACATCAGCTAACTGTAAAGAACAACGGATAGGAAGAAGCTTGATCTCGCCCCGAACAACCTTATCCCAAATAAAATGGCAATTCAATTCAATATGTTTCGTCCTTTCATGAAAAACTGGATTGGAAGCAATTTGAATGGCAAAAGCATCATCATAAAACGCCAAGATAGGAGACGGAGAGACAATGTGCAAGTCATTAAACAACTGCTTTAGCTAAGTTAACTCACATGCAGCAGCAGCCAAGGCATGGTATTCAGGCTCCACAGAAGATGGAGAAACAACTGTTTGCTTTCTAGCTTTCTAAGAGACAAGTTAATCACCAAGGAGTACGCAAACACCAATTGTGGATTTTCTCGAATCAAGGCATGAACCCCAATCAGCATTAGAAAATGTTTAAGTTGAAAGAAAGAGGAAGTTGAAAAGAACACACCTTGACTAGGATAGGCTCTTAGGTACCGCAATAGAGAATAAACAATAGAAAGATGAACACTCCTTGGCTTAGCAACAATGACTTAACGACCAATGAGTCACCAATATACAAAAGATTTGTTCGGTTTTATGTCCTAAAACTTGTGGATTGTAAACATTGAACATATTCTCAATAAGGTTGTTATCAAGATTTATTTAATAAAGATGTTATTGAATATATGAATTGCTTATAGAATTGCTTATATCACTTCTCTAAATTCAATAAACTAAGAACCCTTGGCTATGTTATGAATATTTAGACTTTATGTGTAGATATACAAGAGGATCAAGTTTAAGTAATAGCCAAAACGGTCTATAGTATACAAATAAGGCTAGGTAGCTTATCTTAGGGACACTATGGATGTGACCCATTTTGTATGTGATACAGACGATGTAATCTTATATCATTCATGTAGAGACATGTCAGTGGGGGCATCCTATGCAATGAGTTTGCATAAGACTGGACCATGAAATAATCACTTTTACTTAATAACACCATTTATTGTTAAAACTGATTATTTCAACCTGATGACCTAGGTTACTTGATCTTAATCCTGAGCTAACTATGAACTCCTGTTTGTTTGAGATTATCCTTTAATCTACATAGATGAGAGTGGCTCGAGTCCGCCGACTCGATAAGCCCCCCCATTTTAGGGATAAGACCAGGCAAATAGCTGGGGACACAATTCTGCAAGATGGAATTTACTCCTACCTTATTTAAGGTTAGTAGAGAATTGTTCCTTTAAGTACTGACTCCAGGTCTTGAACAAGGGGCCCTACCCTCTCATTGGCCCGAGCGGGACTCGATTTGTTGGCTGGACCACAACCCAATTGTTAATTAGAGGATTGTGGGACATAAGGAACAAGAGGTGATTACAAAGATAAAATAGTAATTTTGACCCAACTGTAATTACAACAACTTGTGAAGGATTGACTTACTAATCATGGTTATATCAAGTTGACAAAAATATATCTACAGTGAGGAGAGTGCAACTACTGAGTTATAGTGGAGTGTTCGGGTAGTTAACGAATGTTAATTAACTTAGTTAAATAGTTTAGTTAGTTAATTTCAAATCGTTAGAGCTCATGATTGGTAGGTCCATTAGGTCCGCTTGTTAGCTCATGAACTATTCCATAGAACAGTTTGATGAAAGAATTTGAAGGTGTATAAATTTAGTTGAGAAGCAAATTATTACAGTTTATTCGTTTAATTATGAATTAGACGAAATTGGAGAGTTTGGATATTTAAATATGATTTAAATAGCAATAGGATGATTAGAGATTCATCAAGTGAAAATTGACATGACAAGTGGAAAAATTATTAATTTAACATTTTAATGTTTAATATTAATTAATATAATTAATTAAATTGTTAAATTAATTATTATTTAAATTAATAATATTAATTAATTATTGGAATTAATTAAAAGAAATTGGAATTAGGAATTTCAATTTTGCATAGGAAGCATGAGGTTTTTATCTTTAAACTCTCATCACCTCTTCACTTTCCACCTCCTAATTGAATGGATTAATCACCATATGAGATGTCAATTCTATTGCTAATATGATTAGCTAAAGTTCATCTTCATATAGGAGAAGAATTAGTGGAATTAGGGTTAAGCTTTTGGTTGAATTTTGCTAAAAATTCAAGAAAACCAAAAACTCTTCAAAACTGTGTTTTCTCTTCAGTTTGCTCCAAATTCATCAAGATTTGGATCCCACAATCCATTCTAAGGCCAGAGAGTAACGAGAAAGACACGTGCAGTAGTCCACGAACTGTTCGTGATAAATGAATTTGGAGAAGATTGCCTCAATTTTGAGCTACAATAAGTAACTTGCCTCTGTTTTTCGGTTTTTAGAACTTGTATGTTCAATCCTCAAAATTAATGAAATTAGAGTACTTTTGATCCATGTTGTTTCCATTGTGCTCTTCCTTATTCCATTAGGTTCCTGTAAAGCCTCACCATCATCTACTCTTAGCTTGAGATTTAGATCGAGAGGAATGGAGACTAATTAGATTTAGATGGGCAAAAACCAAGCTTCAACATAATACTTTTGTTGTTGATAATGATGTGTTTCCTGAGTCCCAACAAAATGTTTCTCAAGCTCATAACGATGATATTCTTGAACGAGCAATCTATTCCTTCGACAACTCATAATGATGCCTTACTAAATGAGGCCCTTGTTAATGTTGAATCACCTCAAAGGTCTTCTCGTGTTTCTAAGATTGCCTCAATTTTGAGCTACAACAAGTAAGTAATTGCCTCTGTTTTTCATTTTCTAAAACTTGTATGTTTAATCCTCAAAATTAATGAAATTAGAGTGCTTTTAATCCATGTTGCTTCCGTTGTGCTCTTCCTTATTCCATCAATTGGTATCATAGCATGATTAAAACACTCAATTTGCATTAATTTGGGCTTGGTGGATGCAATGTCATAGGATGAAAGTTGTGGTTGCTAAAATTGAGAATTTTCTGGTTTTGGCATCTAATTCAGCTTTGATTTGTTGTAATAACTGTAATTGGCCGCTTGTTGATGGCCTTTAATGAGTTAAGAATGGTCTGTAATTTTATCGAAGTCATTAGAGTTGGAATTAGGGTGTGATTTGAAGAAACCGAAAGAGAAGTCTCAAAGTTCGAGCAATAGGGGGCCATTCTGCCACACAGCATCGCAACACTCCCTTAACAAAGTTGTGACGTTGTTCTTCATTTTCCAGAAAGATGCACGCAAATGAAGGTGATGCGGTTCAGCTAAACCGGTTCAGCTCTTTGGCGGTCCAATTTACACAAATTCCCCCTGGTTCAACCCCTATTTCATCATTGGAGGTCTGGTTCAAGCGATTTTCAGCTGGTTTAGGTCAATTCGAAGAGTTCGTGGTCAGTTGGAGCAGATTTCTCAATTATTATTGTAATAATTTAGCTGTTTTAAGTCATTAGATGCCAAAACCCATCCACTTCAGTGTGTTTAATTAATTATGCATTTAAAATGTATGTTTTAATTAAGTTAAATTTGTTTGTGCATATAGTATGTTACATAGATTTAAAATCACACTATAGGATTAACATGTTTCATGCATCCAAGTATATTATAAAGAGTTATAATATAGTATGCTTGTTTAGATTTCATAATATTAGTATAAGTTGTTATATTATTTTTATGAAATGTTTGCTGTAGATGTTTATTCCTTTAAAATGAGCTATAAAAGGAATTAGACAAGTAAAATCTATAACAAAGATAAAATGCATGCTCACGTAGGGTGAACAAACCTAAAGTAGGTAGTCAACTTATAAAACAAAGGTTACAAAAATTCACCCGACAAGATCTTAACTAAGATTGGAGGTATTTAAGTTGACTGTTTATGGAACACCTGCTACCTAGGGATCAAAACCGGTTCTTGAATTTATCTTAACCTAGTTTTATGAGCTTGTGTTTGTGATGTAAAGTATAAAAAGAGTTTTATCACTTTGACATCGTAGGTTAAATCCAATAGGAGAGTTATACTTGGATAAAAACCTAGACTTATGTTATATTTAATTAGTCGAGATATAACTAAGTAATGATACCCTATATATCAAGCAGAACACTTCAGTGGGAGAATTCTATATATGGTATATTAGCTCTCACGTCCGTAAGAGTTCACACCGTGAGATTCATGCTTGGTTTTAAGTCACCCTGGCCTCCATTCATAAAGTGTTTGCATGTGTCAACACATCCTGCGGTCTCTTCCCTTACGTTGCACCATGAGATTCCCATAATGCATCTGCTAGTCGTTTCCTACCGCAACACTACCATTCGGAGGGTTTGTATCATGGGATTCAAAACACCGTGAACTCCAGAAATGGATAGAGTTTCTTGGATCTGTTTTCAGCATTATCTTTCCCTTGAAAGGTTGTTGATTCCAGTCTTTGAAATCTGAAAATGGAGGGTCACACTAACAAAATTTACTAAGTGTTAGTATTTTTTTTAATCAAATAAATGATAATTAAATACTATAAGAATAAAAAGTTACTATGGTATTAGTATTTAATCAAGAATGTCTTGATTTAGTGAATGAATGATTGACTGCCCCTCCGTAATAGTTATTCTAAATCACTAAAGTATCATTGCAAGAGAATAATAATTTTTGGGTATCTTATTCCTTGCTAAATCTGATTGGATAGAGTTATTAAGCAATTCACTAATTAAACCTATTTTTTTCAGCAATGGCTAGTTAATTTATTCAACTACTCGTTTCCATAAACTTAACGGAGATAACTATAATACTTGGAAATCAAATCTTAATACAATACTAGTTAGGGATGATTTGAGGTTCGTTTTAACGGAGGAATGCCCTTTAGTTCCCAGCTCAACTGCAAACCGAAATGTTCGGGATGCATATGATAGGTGGATTAGGGCCAATGATAAAGCCCAAGTCTACATCTTGGCAAGCATATCTGATGTTTTGTCCAAGCAGCCTGAGAACATGGTGACCACTAAGGCAATCATGGACCCTTTGCAGGCGATGTTTGGATAACTGTCCTCATCAGTCTAACATGATACTATAAAATACATTTACAATTCCCACATGAAAGAAGGAACCTCTATTAGAGAATATGTTCTAGATATGATGGTCCACTTCAACGTTCCAAAAGTAAACGGGGCTGTCATAGATGAGAAGAGTCAAGTCAGCTTTATTCTAGTATCTCTTCCGGGACTTTTCTACCATTCCACACCAATGTGGTAATGAATAAAATTGAATATAGTCTGATTTCTCTGTTCAACGAGCTCTAGACTTTTTAGTCCATGATGAAAACAAAAGGATGTGAAGGGGAAGTAAATGTTATTTCTAAGAAGTCGCAAAGAAGGTCGTCCTCAGAGACTAAGTCTGGATCTTCATCCTTGAGAAAAAGGAGTATGAAGAAGAAGGGGAAAACTCCTGCAAGTCTCAAAGGCAAGAAAAAGTTGCAGATAAAGGAAAATGTTTCCCCTGCAACAGGGATGGGCACTAGAAAAGAAATTCCCCAAAGTATCTTGTTGAGACAAAAGCTAAGAAAGAAAAACAAGTTAAATGTGATTTACTAGTTGTTGACATATGTTTAGTGGAGAATGATAACTCCACCTGGATATTAGATTCAAGAGCCACTAATCATGTTTGTTCTTATTTTTAGGAAACTAGTTCCTGGAAACAACTTAGAAATGGCAAGATAACTTTTAAGGTTGGATCAGGGGAGATCATCTCTGCCAAAGCAGTGGGAGTTTTGAAGTTGTTCTTTGGAGATAGATACATTTCATTGGAAAATGTACTTTATGTTCCTATTATCAGTAGGAATCTAATATCTATCTCTTGTTTGCTAGAACAATTGTATAAAGTATCTTTTGATGTAAATGAAGCGTTCATTAGCAAAAGAGGTATTCAAATTAGTTTTGCAAACTTAGAAAACAATTTATATAAGTTAAAACCAACAAAATAAAAGCTATTTTAAATACTCAGATGTTTAAAACAGGTGAAACACTAAACAAAAGGCAAACAGTTTCTCCTAATACCTATCTTTGACATTTAAGACTTAGCCACATTAATCTCAATAGGATTGGGAGATTGGTTAAAAGTGGACTTCTAAATCAGTTAGAAGACAGCTCTTTAACTCCATGTGAGTATTGTCTTAAGGCTAAGATGACCAAAAGATCTTTTTTCTTGGAAAGTTCTTAAAGCCAAAGAACCCTTAGAACTTATGCATTTAAACCTCTATGGTTCTATGAATGTCAAAGCACGAGGAAGGTGTGAATATTTCATCAGTTTTATTGATGATTATTCTAGGTATGACTATGTTTACCTAATACATCATAAGTCCAAAGTTCTTGAAAAGTTCAAAAGGTATAAAGTTGAGGTTGAGAACCTATTAGGTAAAGCTATTAAAACACTTTGATCAGATCGAGGTGGAGAGTATATGGACTTAAGATTCCAAGACTATTTGATAGAACATGGAATTCAGTCTCAACTATTTGACTTGGTACACCTCCGTACAATGGTGTATCAGAAAGGAGAAATAGAACCTTGTTAGACATGTTCGTTCTATGATAAGCTACGCTCAATTGCCTAATTTGTTTTGGGGGTATGCAGTAGAAACTGCAGTATAAATTTTGAACATGGTTCCTTCTAAAAATATTTCAGAAACATCGTACGAATTACAGAGAGGACATAAAGGTAGTTTACATCACTTTAGAATTTGGGGATGACCAACACATGTGTTGGTGCAAGATTAGAAGAAGTTGGAACATCGTTCAAAATTATGCCTATTTGTAGAATATCCCAAAGAAACAAAATGTGGTTTATTTTATGATCCTCAAGAAAATAGGGTGTTTGTATCGACAAACACCACATTCTTAGAGGAAGACCACATGAGAGATCATCGACCTCGTAGTAAATTAGTATTAAGAGAACTTTTCAAAGAAAATATAGATAAATTGTCATACCCCCTCCCAAGTTTACCTGCATAACCTGAAAGGAGACGTGAGGACAGTATACATCGCCCCTCTTGTGACGCATACCATTCATTCCTTCACACACATTCTAAACTGTTCACAATGTAATCTCCACATTCTAAGACATTTTAAACATCACATATAGAAAAGTATATACAAGCCAAAAACGAAATTTCTCAACTCTTTTACATGTCCCTACACAACCCATAGTTCAACCCCTGGTAATTGTACATACATATCTACATGGCACCTAATTAAGGTTTAACATACAAACAACACTTCAACAAATTAGATTTTCTGGAGACTCGAAGCTTAAGCAAGGCGAGTGGGAGAAGGCAAAGCACCAGGAACGTCCTTGCTACCTGGAGGGGAAAGAAAACATGGAAAACATGAGCTAAAAGCCCAGTGAGTGACTAATTTAGCAAACTATTTTAGTTTGAGTCATCAGGAATAAAACTGAGTTCAACGTCAAGTATAAAACATGAAGTCACTTCATATGTATTAGTTAAGACAAGCTTAATTGCCCTTATCAATTCATACATGATTTTTTTTTAACAAATATAAAAAAATCATAAGAAAACAGTTTAGATACAATACTTTTCCCTTAGTTGAAGTGGAGCAAAACTCAACACCCCAACGTCGAAAACATATAAGGCTCGAATGCGGAGTAAGACTCAACGCACCAGCATATAACCTCTATGTGCACATAGGACTATGGCGGGTTGCCCAAGTACCTTCTCCATGTCCTTTAGTACTGGGTCCTGGGGAAACTCACATGCCTTCTCATGTCCTTCAACATTGAGCCTCCTCTAAAACATTTTTCTTTTAAGAAGCAACACTTTATATAAACAAATTGTATACAAATCATTCATAAGAATATAGGGCAATTATTATATCAATAACATTTCACAAACATGCTTTTCAATAACTTTAAGAACATAATGTATGCTTCATAAATCATTTGATCACAAAATCATATTCCATTGGAAAACCAAACTATCATATTCAACATAATTGTTTTAAAGTAAGAAAAGTGTCAGTCACAATTCTTCCTAGGCCTTGAGTAGATTATATGCCTTTCCTATCTCCTCTTGGCCTGAAACAAATATTTTTCCTTGTTATACTTCTTTTGCATTCACTTTAATATAAACAACAACTCAACATATGCACAATGTTTGTAGTTCATCATGCAGTTAGGCTTTCATTAGTTCATTCTCAAGTCTTAAATACTAAGGCTATTACTATTAGCTGTTGTTTACCCTTCTGTTAGACTTCAATTCAAAGAACACTTTACGTGCAGCTCACTTTTGCTATTATACCAACATTTGAGCTTTATCTTCTTCTTAAAAAAGCTGACTGTTACAGCTTTGATGTCTCTACTTAATCCCTGCTAAAAACGTATTTTCAGCCCATATTAAGACTTCTTCCCTTCTACAAACCTGTAAAGAATTAAGTTCCACAGCTTAATCAAAATTTCAAGGCTTAACTCTTTTTTGTTCTCCAGTTATGCCAAAATCATTCCACGTTGCTCCTGATTGCATAACAGTTCTGTAGTTGCTGTTTTTACCTAAAGATTCATGTGATTAACCTCAATTTTGGCTTAACCATCCTTCATAAGACTTGTTAGGAATTATGTTAACTTACTAACCTCAAAATTTCAGCCTAAACTCGACTTCCTCGAGTCGTTTTACTCCAAACATCGACCACTGTTTAGTCTGTGCGTCTACGATCAATCCTCTGTTCCAGCTCGGATTTCAGCACCAAAACGGGTAGAATTTCGCCCAAAAACTATAAGAACACCTTCTTCTTCCTTCTCTGGTTGTTTCTCTGAAAGATGGAATCGACTTAAGCTCTCGAAACATGTCTGAAAGTGATTAAACTCACCTATATATACTGCAGACTTATCCCTCACAAGTACCGAGATGATAATGCCGACTTGTCCCTCACCCGTAGGCTGGCGCGGGTCTTCTCTTCTACGCAAGGCACTCATGTCTATATTCTCCTTCAGCGCCTTCAGCCACTAACCACTCTCTGCTCATGGTATTCTCGGCGCCTCCTACTTCCGACACATACAACATAGTCATCCACACTACTAGTTTCATCGAGTCAAGACCGTTCTGTTGTGGACGCAGTGTGACTTCAGCACATGGCTGTCTTCGACGCATGGTGACTTCAATGCATAGATCAAGCATATTTCTTTCCCTGCCAATGAGCACTTATCCTTTGATGCGACGACTACTTCATCTCACAACCCTTCGTGATTCAATCAACAACGCATGGTTTCTCAAATAATTCAACTTCCCACTACATTCACCAACGCATGGCCTTGGCCAACCCTTAACCAAAATTTTGCTCTACTTCTCGGCTACTTTTCCTCTAGCAACGCATATCCTCAATCGCATTGCTCTCGCCAACACTTGGTTTTACAAGTCAGTGCTTACAATTCCTTACTCCCTTTTTAAGAATTTCGTTCTCGAAATTCAACTAAGGTCACTGTAGGAAAAGGTGAGGATACTTAGCTTTCATTTGATCTTCACTTTCCCATGTTGCTTCTTCTATTTGATGATTCTTCCATAGAACCTTAACAAGTGGTATAGTTTTTGTTCTCAATACTTGTTCCTTGCGGTCAAGAATTTGCACAGGTTCTTCTTCATAAGATAAATCTTCATTTACTTGGATAGGTTGAGTCTCCAAAACATGAGTGGGGTCTGGAATATATTTCCTCAATAAAGAAACATGAAATACATCATATACCTTAGACAACTCCATAGGTAATGCTAGTCGGTAGGCTGAAGGTCCTATGCGTTCCAAAATTTCATAAGGTCCAATATATCTTGGACTTAATTTTCCTTTCCTTCCAAATCTCAATATTCCTTTCCAAGGTGATAGCTTCAAGAAAACCTTGTCACCAACTTCAAATTCTAAATCTCGACGCCTCTTATCAGCGTAATTCTTTTGTCGATCTTGTGCAGTCTTTAATCTTTCTCTTATGTATTTCACGTTCTCAGATGTAGTTTGGACTAATTCTGGTCCTATCAACTTTCGTTCTCCTACCTCACCCCAACATATGGGAGTTGTGCATCGCCTGCCATACAACGCCTCATAAGGTGCCATTCCAATACTAGAATAGTAGCTATTATTATAGGCAAATTCCATTAAAGATAGCTGAGTATCCCAGCTTCCTTTAAATTGCAACGCACAGGCATGTAACATATCCTCTAAAGTTTGAATCGTTCTTTCTGATTGCCCATCTGTTTAAGGATGGAAGGCCGTACTAAACTTAAGTTTAGTTCCCAACGCTTGTTGCAGACTTGGCCAAAACTTAGATGTAAACCTTGGATCTCTATCAGAAACAATAGAGACGGGAGCTCCATATTGACTTACTACTCTATCAACATATAGTTTGGCCAATTCATTCAAGGTAAAAGTCTCTTTAACAGGTAGGAATCGTGCAGTTTTAGTAAATCTGTCTACTATCACCCATATTCCATCATATCCATTTGGGGTTTTAGGAAGACCAAATAAGAAGTCCATCGTAATATGCTCCCATTTCCACTCAGGTACAGGAAGCGGTTTTAAAAGTCCACCAGGTCTTTGTCTTTCTGGTTTAACTTGCTGACATATTAAACATCTTGCTACACATTCAGCAATTTCCCATTTCATACCTGGCCACCAATAATATTCCCTCAAAGTCTTGTACATCTTTGTACTACCAGGATACATTGCATATGCAGAACTATGAGCTTCCTGTAGAATGGCATTTTTCAGCAACGCATCATTAGGAACGCATACCTTTCCTTGTTTCATTAAAGCTCCATCAGTTCTTACATTGAAATCCATCATTTTCTTAAGATTCACTTCTTCCATTATTTTCCTAAGTACATCGTCTTCCATTTGTTTATTCACAATCTCCTCCATCAAAGTGGGTCTCAAATGGAAGTGTGCAAACAAAACCCCTAACTCGTCTACTAATAAAGACGCATTCGAGCGTTTAAATTCTTTTGTCAATTTTGCACTAACAGTGTTCAATAATGCCTTGGCTTGCCTCGACTTCCTACTCAATGCGTCGGCTACAACATTAGCCTTTTCGGGATGGTATTCTATCGAGCAATCATAGTCTTTATTCAATTCCATCCATCTTCTCTGTCGTAAATTCAATTCTTTCTGATCAAAGATATACTTCAAGCTTTTATGATCAGTTAAAATACGACATCTCTCTCCATACAAATAATATCTCTAGATTTTCAGAGCTAATATGGCTGCTGCCAACTCTAAGTCATGCGTTGGGTAATTGCACTCGTGTTTCTTTAATTGCCTCGACGCATAAGGAATCACCTTTCCTTTCTGCATAAGTACACAACCCAATCCCTTGCGTGATGCATCGCAATAAATTTCAAACTCTACTCCAGATGTAGGCAATGACAATACTGGTGCTGTCACTAGTTTTTCCTTCAACTTTTGAAAACTCTGTTCACATTCACTAGTCCATTCGAATTTGGCTGCCTTTTTAGTCAAACTTGATAAGGGTAATGCTATTTTCGAAAATCTTTCCACAAATCGGCGATAATAACCTGCTAATTCCAGAAAACTACGAACTTCCGTCACATTTGTAGGTCGTTCCCAGTTAACTATCGCCTTAATCTTTTGTGGGTCTACACTTACCCTTTCTGCTGACACCACATGCCCTAAAAATATAACACGGTCCAGCCAAAATTCACACTTACTGAATTTCGCGTACAACCTTTTAGCACGCAATGTCTGTAATACTATTCGGAGGTGTTCCGTATGCTTCTCCCTGTTCTCAAAATATACTAGTATATCATCAATGAATACTACCACAAACTGATCAAGGTATGGATGGAATATTCGATTCATAAGATCCATGAATACTGCTGGAGCATTAGTCAATCCAAAAGGCATTACTAGAAACTCATAATGTCCATACCTCGTTCTAAAAGCAGTCTTTGGAATATCTGTCTCTTTAATCTTTACCTGATCATATCCAGATCGTAAATCAATCTTGGAAAACACTGAAGCACCATTAAGTTGGTCAAACAAATCATCAATACGGGGCAATGGATACCTATTACGTATCATTACCTTGTTCAACTGGCGGTAATCGATGCATAATCTAAGTGTGCCATCCTTCTTCTTGACAAACAACACGGGTGCTCCCCACGGTGACACACTGGGTCGTACATACCCCTTATCAATCAATTTCTGCAATTGTACTTTCAATTACTTCAATTCCTTTGGTGCCATGCGAAATTGGTGCACTTCCTGGAATCAGATCAATAGAAAATTCTATCTCTCTATCAGGCGGTAAACCAGGTAGTTCCTCAGGAAACACATCCAGAAATTCACTTACCACTGGAATATCCTCTGGTCTCAACTTACTACCCTGTGTATCAATCACATAAGCAAGGTACGCTGAACAACCCTTGCTTAACAACTTCCTTGCCTTAACTGCTGATATCACACAAGTAGGAAGTATTTTCCTGTCTCCCCTAAAAGTAACTTCGGTTCCCTCAGTTCCTTTAAACACAACTTCCTTTTGGAAACAATCTGTGGTAGCTCGATATCTAGACAGGAAATCCATTCCCAGTATAACATCAAACCCTTGAATATTTAAGGGAATTAAGTTGGCTGTCATGGTTACACCATTAATTTCAACTACACAATCTCTATATATTCCATTAGTCACCAGCACATCACCAACAGGAGTATATATATACAGTTCTTCAGGTAATGACTCTAATTCGGAATCTATATTTACAATAAACATTCTAGCAACAAAAGAATGAGTAGCACCAGGATCTATCAAAACATGAGCAGAAGTATGACCAATAGGAATTGTACCAGTAACAACGTTAGGAGTCTCATCAGCTTCTTGTTGAGTCATAGCAAAGACTTTCCCTTGCTGTCTAGGTCGACCTGTAGCTCCCTTTTGTCTTGATCCACTAGCTCCTTCATCAACAATTACTGCAAGTCTTTGTGGTTGGTTAGCAGTAATAGAACCAGTTCTCTATTCAGCTTTGACTTCTTGCATCAATTGGGGGCATTCTCGTTTATAGTGACCCCTTTGTCCACAATGATAACATTCATTGCTCTTACATTGTCCCCAATGGTGTTTCCCGCAGGTAGGACATAACGGTTTCCTCATGGAACTAGTTGTGGATTCACCAGGTTGTCCACTTTGAGAGCCTTCCACTGACTGAGCTGGTCCACTAAAATTCCTCGATCCTTGTCTCCGTGCACCTCCTCCAATACTACCCTTGGAAGTACTTTTACTTTGCTCATTCGGTCTGGCTTTGAAATTTCCTCCACTAATTACACCTGGTACAAATCTCCTACCAGACTGTCCCTAAGTAGTGTTAAAGGAAGGAATTGCACGTCCATCTCTTGTTGATTCACGCTCCATTCTCTTTTCCATCAAACTCCTTTCAACTCGCATAGCTGCCTCTACGAGTTTGGAGAAATCTGTCCATTCAGCACTAGCAGTTACATGAGTACGTATCTCCTCCCATAAACCTTCTTCGAATCTCTTGCATCTATCATGCTCATCTGCAACAATTGTCATAGCATATTTAGATAACTCTGTATACTTCTTCTCATATTCTGCTACTGACATGGATCCTTGTATCAACCTCAAAAACTCATTCCGTTTGGCATCTCAGAATGATCTTGGACAATATTTCTCTTGGAATGCCTTTTTAAACTCATTCCAGTCTATTCCTTCCATGTCTCCTTTTTTGCTTTCTACAATCTTCCACCAATCTTCTGCCCCTTTCTGGAGCAAAAATACTGCTAACTCCACCTTCCTATCATCAGGGCACCGCATTACACGATAACATTTCTCCAGTGAATTTAACCATGACTCTGCTTCAGCAGGGTCTACAGTGCCTTCAAAAGTAGTAGCACCTAAGGCCTTCAATCTTTCAATACTATACTTCCTTTCAGAATCTGATTGTATTGATCCTACGCCTACAGCTAATCTTTCTGCAATTCTGGTAAATATTTGTTCTTCAACATTAACTTCAACTCGAGGATGACTAGATTCACCCTCTGACATATTCCCTCGATCTCTAGTGGCCTGAGGAGTTCCGGTTGCTGCCTCGATCTCTAGTAGCCTGAGGAGTTCCGGTTGCTGATTGCGTTACTCGCCTGCTTCGAGGTGGCATGTTTTCCTATATGATAACATAATGTTAGGACTGGTTAAACATTTACATGCTCCTACACTATAATGCATGGTCCTATTCCCAAGACTCTTTCGCTCTGATACCAACTGTAACAGCCCAGACCACCTGCTATACGATATTGTCCGCTTTGGGTTACCCCTCACAGTTTTGTTTTTGGTAGGGTTGCGCCTACCAAAAGGCCTCATACATAGAAAGGTATCCACCCCCTTTATAAGGAAGGGTTCGTTCTCCTTCCTAACTGATGTGGGACAATGTCTAGCCAGGGTCAATGCCATAGCCCTTACAATCTCCCCCCCTAACGAGTCAAGCGTCCCCGCTTGACCTACCTGAGGTTTTAACATCGATTCGGGCACTGGCTCTAATATAAATCAACAAGAGTTGTCGATTAGGCTGGTCCTTCCACAAGGGTTGTTGGTAGATACATCCTTCTCAAGAGTTGGGAGTGCTTTGACGTAGTGGGAGAGTTATTCATGAACCCGACCATTACATGGGTTTAACAGAAACTCAAGTCATCATACTTGATGATGGCATATAAGATTCGTTGGCCTATAAACAGGCAATGAATGATGTAGATCATGACCAGTGGATCAAAGCCATTGACATCGAAATGGAGTCTATGTTTTCAATTATGTCTGGGAACTTGTAGATCAACCAAATGGGGTAAAACCTATTGGTTGCAAATGGATCTACAAGTGGAAACGAGACCAAGCCGGTAAGATGCAGACCTTTAAGGCTTGATTAGTGGCAAATGATTTTACCAGAGAGAGAGGATGGACTATGAAGAAACCTTCTCTCCTGTTGCCATGTTAAAATCGATTAGAATAGAGCCACATATATGCCTCTAGCTATTTTTTTCAGGAAATTGATGCAAAGTGTTCATTCTGCCAAGCCTTTTGGTGGACTTTTGCACTCTCCCATGCTTGTTTCTCTTCGCTTTATTTTCTTATGCATTGAGGACAAACCATCATTTTAAGTTTGGGGTGGGAGGCGTACTTTGTACTTTGGTGTGATTTTATCCTACTATGTATGCTAATTTGTTTTTAATGATTATATGCATGTTAATTGAATTTTGGAAAAGTTTGAATTTTTTCAAAAAATTCCATCAAATCGCAAGTTGTTAAAGTAAATTGTGAGAATCTCTTTCAAATGGTTGAGCTCGTGTCTTTAGGGTCAATACGCCAGGCCTGCGGTTCTAATGATTTTGTAGATATAGAAAGAGAAACTAATTGCTTGACTTTCTATTTACCCCTTCTCCCATGTTGAGTCACAGGTAGCGCCTCGAAAAGCACGGACAAGCCAAATTGAATTTTGGAAAATTTTGAAATTTTTTCAATTTGAGCCTTAAAAGATAATTGGAATATTCTATGGTTGTGTGCTTTTGATGTTGATTGTGAAAGAGTTAGGAACGGACATGCGGAAGCAATTTGGATAAAAAACACTCTAACTACATCAACTTTAAGGATTAAACATACTTATTCATGAACCCAAAAACAGACTTTGAAACTTACATTGTTGTAGCTCAAGATTGAAGCAATTTCCTTGATAACTTCACGAACACTTCGTGGACCACCACTAGAGTCTTCTTTGTTAATCTCAGGCCTTAGAACGGATTGTTGGATCCAAATTATGATCAATTTGGAGCAATTTTGAAAGTTATGAAGAGTTTGGAGTTGAAGAGTTCTTGGAGGTAATTTTGGTGAAAATTCTCAGCAATCAACAACCCAATTTGATGTTAAACTACTTCTATTTAAAGAATAAAACATGCAAATCAAATTTACATAATTTTGATACCAACTAGGTGATCAATTGAGTGGAAAAAGATGTGATTTCATAAGGGCTTGAGGTAAAAACATCTCCACCTTAAAACCCATGCAAAATTGAAATTCTCAATTTCAATTAAAAAATGAATTTCTAAAATTCATTTCATAAACTAATTCTTTTCTTTCTTTAAAATCAGTTCTTTTAATTAATTCTAAATAAAATAAATTAATTAAACAATTTAATTGATGTTAATTTAATATTAAAATATAAAATTAATTTAAATAATAATTAATTATATTAAAGTAATATCAAATATTAAATTAATAATTTTTTCACTAATTTAATTAATTATATTAATTTAATATTAAATATTAAATTAATAATTTTTTAATTATCCCGACATTTTCCAATTCGATGAATCTCAATTCATGTAATTAATATTTAAATCATATTTAAATATTTTCCAACTCTCCAATATAACTCAATTCATAATTAAATGACTATATGTTTAAGCAAAACGTATTACTTACTCCATAAACCGAATTTGAACACTTTCAAATTCTCTCATTCACACTATTCTAAGGTTTAGTCCGATACGAGCTAACAAGGGAACCTAATGGACCTACAGATCATGAGCTCCAAAAATCCAAAATTATTCGTCTAAACTCTCTAACCTAGTTAATTAACTTTCATTAACTACCAGAACATTCCACTACAGCCCAGAGTTGCACTCTCCTTACTATAAATATATTTCTATCCACTTGAAATAACCATGATTAGTAAGTCGGTTCTTCATAAGTTGTTCGTAATTACAGCCAGGTAAAAATTATCGTTTTAGCCCTGTAATTACATCTTGTTGCTTAAGTCGCATGATCCTTGAATAGTTTATGGTCCAACCACCAAACCGAGTCTCTCTCGGGCCAATGAAAGGGTGGGGCCCCTTGTCCAAGATTTGGAGTCAGTACTTAAGGGAACAACTTCTCTGCTAACCTTGAATAAGGTAGGAATGAATTCCATCTTGCAAGATTATGTCCCTAGCTATCTACCTGGTTTTTTCCCTAAAATGGTTGGCTTGTTAAGTCGGCGAACTCTAGCCACTCTTACCCATGTAGATTAAAGGATAATCCCAAATAAACAGGTGTTCATAGTTAGCTCAGGATTAAGATTGAGTTACCTAGATCATCATATTGAAATAATCAGTCTTAATAGTAAACAGTGTTATAAAGTAAAGATGGTTATCTCATGGTCCGGTTTTATGCAAACTCATTGCATAGAATGTCCCCGCTCTCATATCTTTTCATGAACGATATAGGATCACATCGTTTATATAAAATACAAAGCGGGTCGCATCCATAGTGTCTCCAAGATAAGGTACCCAGCCTTTTCCGTGTACTATAGACCGTTTTGGCTATTACTTAAACTTGATTCATTTTTTATGTCTACACATAAATTCTAAGTATTTATGTTATAGCCAAGTGTTCGTAATTTATTGGATTTAGATTTATACGTAACTTACATATTCAATATCATCTATTTTGCATAAACTTCAATATTAACTTTATTGAAAATATAATATGTTTACCATTCACAAACTACGAGTTTTAGGACATTAAACCCAATAAATTGGCTATGATGAGACTTAATATGCATAATGGATGACTTATTATGGAAATAGGATAGCATGATCTTGAGTTTTCATATATTTAAGTCCCTCTTGAAGTCTCCCTTATTTTGAGTACGTAGTCACTTTTATTTAGAAACTTTAACTTAGAAAGGGATTAAGTTGAATGTATTTAGTTGTCACTCCAAAAGGCCCACGAGTTAGAGAGTTGAAATGCATGATAGTTTGTAATGTTAGACTAAGGAAGAAAAAAGTGAAAGGGTTGAAATCCCTAACACAGTGGATGCAATACAGAACCAAATTCGAAATAGATTGGGATTTTGAAATACCAATACATTGGGAAAAAATTACAGAAAACCAACTGTATTAATTCAGGGTTAAGCATGCTTTAGAGATAGAAACTTACATTCGTTGTCGACTTTAAACACCACTACCATGAACCTCTCCTATTCTTTGAGTAATGAGATAAGGATTGTGGACCGTTGATCTTAATCTTTGGGAAAAAAGAGAGAGCACCAGAGAGAATTTTTTCTTATCGAGAGAATAACTTTTTTTTTTCCTGTTTCTTTTGCAGGCCTATTTAGGGAGAGACAACAGGAGACGTGGGATTAAACCACGTAAAGCATAACTCCCACGTATGGGATTTACCTTTTTAATTAATTAATTAATTAATTAATTAATTTAACAAATAAATAAATAAATAATAATAAAGATTTAATTTAATTAATTCATTCATTTAAATCATATTTAAATGAACATCTCCCATATAACCTATAGTTTTAATTCATTTAATTTAATTAAATCAAATTTAATTAAAATAAATTAAGAAAATTAATTCTTTAATTAATTAATTTTTAAATTAAATATCTAATATTTAATTTAACCTACATTTGAATCATATTCAATTATTATTATCTTATAACTTATAGTTTTAATGTGCATCTAATACACATTAATTTTAACCTATAGTTTTAATATGAATCTAATTCTTATTAATATTTGAACTCCTTCAAATATTTAATTCTCTAAAAAATTAATTTTGTATCATACCCAAAATTAAATTTATATTATAAAGTTCAAATTAAACTTTATATTATAACGTATCATTATACATTATATTATTTTCCTAATTAAATTTGAACATTTCAAATTTCATTCAAAACATAAATACCTCAGTACTCTTTATGAGCTAGGAAGGAGACCTAATGGACCTAGAAATCAGAAGCTCCAACGATATGAGATTAATCGGCTAAACTCATTAACCAAATTAATCAATATTCGTTAACTATAGGTGCACTCCACTAAAGACTCACAGCTGCACTCTTCTCACTGCAGATATGTTTCTATGTCTACAAATATAGACCAATAACAACAAATTAGTTTTTTATAAGTGTTCGTAACACCAGTTGGGTCGAATTACCATTTTACCTCTAGGTTACTTCTCAATCTTTAAGTACCAATGCTACTCTAATGAACAACATGTTTATGGTCCAACCATTAAACAGAAATCTCTCTCAGGCCAGTGAGAGGGTACGGCCCTTTGTTTAAGTCCCGGAGACACTACTTAAGGGAACACTTATCTACTTATCCTAAAGATGGGAATGAGTGAATTCCATCTTGTATAATTAAGTCCCTAGCTCTCTACTCGGTCTTGTCCTCAAGATGGTACGCATATTGAGTCGGCAAACGACCACTCTCACCCATACAAATAAAAGGACAATCTTTCGTGGACAAGAGTTCATAATATATTCAAGACTAAGACTAAGTTGCCTAGATCATCCTATTGAAATAGAAACCTAACTAGTCAATGGAGTTACATCTAGTGATTATTATTTCATGGTCCGCTATTGGAAACTCATTGCATAGGATACCCCCACTCGCATGTTACCTACATGAACACGTTAGATCATTGCATTTGCATCAAATACAAAGTGGGTCAAGTCCATAGTGTCATCAGGACAAGGTACCCAACCTTATCCCTATACTATAGACCCTTAGACTGTATCTTGAACATTTATCTCCGTATGTCCCCACATACAGTTCAAAACTTATAAAACAGCCTAGGATGTTAGTTTATTAGATTTAGTGTTATTAAGACAAAACAAAAAAAAAACAATCAATAACGCTTATTGAAGTAACACATCAATAACTCTTTATTAATGACGGTCAAATAATTACATTTACAATCTATGAGTTTTATGGTATAAAACCCAACAAAACGAATATTATATTTACCTTCAAAGAAAAAAAAGTGCGCACTAAAGTGTATGAGCTTTAATGCCTATATTTTCTACCATTGAAAATATGTTAAACTTATAATGTGTATGCATGGATAGGGGTAAAAAGAGCTACTTTTGTTGTGATCAGTAAGGATGTCTGGGAAATGACTAAGTGCGAGTCCCTACAGTAAATCTGTGAAAGCTAGTGTTGTTACCTAAAAGAATGCAAGTTTAAGCTAGCTATGAAAAAATTTGAATATTAAAGCACCTTAGTGGACATATTACTTGCTTAAAATGTGTGAATTCCTAAAGATTGGTTGAGCTAGAGTAAGGGGTAAAAACTAGAGAACCTCTCTTAAGTCCTAATTTGAGTTCTTGTTTTTGAATTAAAGGAGACTTGCAGACACACACATGGGGGATGATGAGATTTGGCCTTGAATGATCTTAACAATATTAATATGCATGAATATTTCTACTTGAGCTGCATGAATCAATAGGACACTTATTTTGAATTTTCCTAGCATTTTATTTTGTATTTGCTCGAGACTAGCAAATCCTTAAATTCGAAGTGGTGAAAAGCACCTAAAAAGTGTTTTATTTGCCTTTGATTTAGAGATGTTTCTATTACATTTGATGTTGTTTGCTAGTGTTTTTTAGGTAAATATGAAGAAAATAAGTTTTGGAAGTCAAACAAACCAAATCAAGCCAAAATCAAACGACAAATAGAAGAAAAAAAGAAAACCATAAAAACAGGGTAGTGTCGCGGCACTAGTGTGGTGCTACCTTAGCATTAAAACCCGAGAGCACCAATTTGCAGAAAATCGAAGAGGATCGCAACACTATGAAGGAGCGTCATAACCCTATGCAGGGAGCATCATAGCGTAAGCTTGGCACAACGCTAGGGGGTACCATTTTATGATAGTCTATGTCGTGGCGCCAGCTTTCTTTTTTAGAAAATCTTCAAATTTGGAAAATATTTGAGCAACCACTTTTATAAATTTGGAGGTTTTTAATAGCCCTAGTCACGAAATTTCAGAGGAAAAAGAGAGCCTAAGGGTGTAAGTTTGTTATGAATAAGAGAGGAAAGTGTTGGAGAACAGTTGAAGACCGTTCGAAATCCCAAGGTGCCGACCAAGTGAAGATTGAAGAAATTCAACGCCGGGAAGCAATTCGAGAGTTTTTCTTCCTAAGTTTATCTTTCCCTTTTACTTTTACGCTTAAGGACTCATATGAAAGTATGTATTTGATGGCTATGCATGGCCAAACTCATAGTTTTAGAGTGTTGGATGATTTAATTATGGATTTAAGTTAATGATTTAGTGTTTTTCATGGATGTTTTTAAATGATATGTTTTTCAATGCTATTGTGTCTTCCTTCTTATTGATTGATCATCAATACTCATAAGGTTAGATGTATGATTGAGTGATTGTATGTCTAATTAGATCTATGACATTGAATTTGTTCTAATCTTTCATGAAAATAGCTAGGTTATTAAATAAAGTTGATTCTGACTATTCTCAATGTAATGTCTCTTAATTTGGTTTCAAGAAATTAGTAATCAATTAAGTTGCATAGGAAAGGGTTGTTGTTGAGAGAAAATAATTCGGATATTAGTTTCTAGACTTAAACATATTGTTTGCCTATAATTCCATGAAAACCTAAAATATGACTTAATGAAGTAATTAATGACATCAACATCCTAGAACATTCTTATCCCTTGAAGTTTCACATGTTTTACTTTCTTTTCTTGTTTCAAAATACAAAATCCAAGCTCAAGTTTGGTTTCTTAGATAAAATCGATTCAATTCTTGAATAGATAGGTGAATATATTGAATTCAGTCCCTAGTGGATACGATACTCGGACTTAAACTGTTTTATACTATAACTTGACTCGTTCACTTGCAGATTTCACACATTAATTGCCTAACTCATGGACAGAATCTTCACCTATTCAATTTTGTATCAAGTTTCTTTAGGTGCCTAAGGAGCTAAACCTATAAACCTATGGTTAGCTACTACTTAGATTAATTTATGCCCTTATTCTTTATCCTATGGTACCCCTTATACCTAAAGTGGCGTGGTATTCTTATACCAAGGCTATTACCCCATATTTGCTTGTGAACTTCGCTTATGTTCTAATCTTCTCAGCATTATGACTCCACCAGAATGCTAAATTTAGTGGCCAGTTTAACTTAACATTATTTAGCTTTTAAATCAACAAGAGAAAAGAGCAAACAAACATGATATGATCAAGGCATAAATCCTTAGGGCATCCACATAGTTGAATCTCTCAGTGAATTTAGCTCATATTAAAGAATAAATGAAATGCTTTCATTACTTCCAAAATAGTAATTACAATATGAATATGAATGAAATAGATCTAACAAAAGAAAAATAAAAGTAGATGCTGAAAATATAGTAGACACTCTCTTGGAATGAGTCTTTAACTCCCTATGAATGGATTGTCCTTTCCCAAGGATCAATCCTTACTATCTACACACACTTTTGCAGAGTAAGGGTCCTAGCTCTAACTTCTCCAAAGGAACTCCTGTTTCTTAGAGAGGTTCTGAGATTTGAGTGAGAAATCTTCTTGTAATGGTTGTATTTTGTGATGGGAGAGCTAGATATTTGAGGAGAAAGTTTCCTTCCTTCATATAGGCTTCGAAGGAGATTAGATAGGGTCGAAATCCACAAATTTGGAGCTTTCTAGTCAGTTACGATGCTGAAAAATGGCTGAAGATCGGGTCGATGATTCTGGAAATTAGGGTTTTGATCGACCACATCATATTTTGGCTATGCGGCCGCATCAAAGATAGTGCTGCAAAATATCCCAAAAAATCAACGCAAAGGCTCCCAAAACAAGCTCAAAGTGATAGAATTGCACTTTTAACATACAAAGACCTTATATTTATTCATTTTATCCATCTGGAACATACTTTGGGGATTTTAACATGCAAAAGACCATTTTTTATAAGAAAAGATACTAACATTAGCCTTTAAAACATGCATTTCATGGCATGTATCAGTAGGCAGAAAGTAAATTAAAAACATTAAACAATAATGGATAACCAAGGGCAAACAAATGATTCAACTTCCGGTGTTATGCCATAAGTGATGTGGCTGCATCATATCAGAATAATGAGCTATTACGCATGAACAGAAAATGACTCCTATTTGATCTTGTTTCAAGTTTTTTAGGAGGTCTAAGCAGCTAATGCCTAATGCTTCCATGGTTACCTGGATCTTAGATTATTAATTCAAGTTCAGTTTCTTTATCCTATGGTGTCCCTTATTCCTAGGGTAACATGACAGTCCTATTTCTAAGCTCATACTCCCATATCTCTTTGTGACATCCATTTACACCCTAACCTTCTCATCGTTAGAGCTCAACTAGATTGCTAAATTAAATAGCTAGCTAGTTTAACTTGCCAATTTTATCTTTAAAATCAACAAAGAAAATGCATAAAACAAAGTGGTAAGAAATGCAATAATCCTTAAGCCATAACAACCCTAGGGCATCCACATTGTTGAACCCCTAGGTGGATTTAGCTCATGACTAGAGATAAAATATTAACCTTTGTTGAATCAGAAATCATAACTCCAGATAACGTTCTACAAGGAAATAAATCCAATGAACAGTGCTAGAAATACAACTCAAGATGCCTTGAGAAAAGTCATTAAATTTCTAGTCTTTCCCTAGGTTGACTATCCTTTTTCAAGGATGAACCTCCTCTCAACGCACGGTCTTACGAGATGAAATGACCTAGAGTGATCACCCCTCAGAGGAACTTTCGTTTTTGAGGTTGCTAACTTGAGATGTTGAGAAAACGCCCAAGGGGACTGACTAAGTGGCAGAATGGTGGAGAAAAATGTAGTGGAGTCGTGGATGGAGGGTTGTTCGTATGAAATGAAGAGCTTCCCCTCCTCTTAAAGGCCCTAAATTAGTTGAGGAAGGTCAAAATCCAAGCTTTAAGGGTCTACTAGGTGAAATCAAGGCTGAACAACTGCTTTGACTGAGAGAACCGTAAGCATCATTGACTGAGTTAAATTCTGGAAAATTAGGGCTCAGTAATGGCCACAATGAAGTTTGGTAATGCAGTCACATTAAACAAAATTCTCCAATCTTGTCAAAATCATCTACCCAAGTTTACCAAATCACTAAAAATTAGTAAATAACATCTTTTAAGATCACTAAGACCCTTATAAACTCATTTTTAATCTTTAAGACTAAATTTTAGTAGATAACACATACAAGAGTCTATTTTTCTAATTGAAAGTATGAAAATAAAGGTCAAACACATGCATGTATCATGAGCTTAGCTTAATTCCTAGAGGGTAGGGATTATTATTTGATTTGATCCTTGTCATGTCACCATTAAATCCCAACTCTCATCATTTTTTCGAAAAGAAAAAGAAAAAGAAAAAAAAGTAACGTGCAAACCTTGTATTTGGTTGGGTTGGTATTTTTTATATATATTTTTAAGAAAATAAATTCTAATTTTTTTCCTTGCCCTTTCTATTTTGTTTCCCAAAGATAAAATGTTATTTGCGTTTGGGTTTTAGATAAGTTAATTTTTTGTGATTTAATTTTGATTTTGTAATCTAGATTACTAGATTTGATTTATTTTAGTTTTTAGGTTGACCTGCACACCTTATATTTGTGTCTGTGGATTTTATTTTTTGATATTTCACTAAACAAAATCTGATTTTTTTTCCATCGTATCTCTGTTTTTATTATTTTACCCAAAAAAACATTTATTCGCTTTTAGTTCATGCGTAGTTTCTGTTATTTAATTTTGATTTTGTTAGTGTAGATTATTAGATTTGATTTATGTTTTATTCTATTTGATTTTTCTAAATGTACATCATCTATAAATCAAAATTGAATGAAATTTATTTGCTTTCATATTGATTTTTTTTTTTTCTCAGACGTTATATTTGTGTCTGTTTTTCGCTTTGATACAGTATTTTTTTTTTTCTTACACTTTACTACTGACTTCACGTAACTAAATTTATTTCTATTAAATCTTCCTTTATTTTCGATTATTTTGAATTATTATATTAGATTTTGGTTCTTTTATTTATGGTAGATTTGAATTTTTGGATTAGATTTTGCATTTAAATATTGTGTAATTCTACAGGTATATTTGTCCACATTTTAAAATAATTTCCATGTATTTTAATTTAATATCTTACCTTTAGACATTTTTTAGGTAGAAACTATATTGAGATATTTTTTAAATTTTCATTTGAAGTTATACATTTATGGCACCCTACGACCAAAATGTGCCTAACTGACTTGGGCTTCGGCACAAACTACCATGTTCAACCTTGGCCAAAGCTGAGACTAAGCCTAACAAAGTATCTCATGAGGCATGTCTCACGCATGCCCCAACCCAAGGGATCACTTAGGCCCAAAATGAGGCTAACGGAAGATGCTCGCTACCTCCACCTTAGGTGAGGCCGACCCTAGCAAATTACCAATCGGGCCACGCCCCTCACACATGTCCCAGCCTTGTAAGTTAAAGTATAACCCCACGCAACTCAAAATTCCTATTGGGAAGAACCTACAACAACTACACCTAAATACATCATGATAGCTTCAAGGGAAAGTAAGTTCATTCTAATACTCAGACACTTCAATTTCTACATACACACACATTCTAAACTAAGCATTGGAGCCTATGTACACTGTTGTGCAGATCTTTCCATCTTGTCATTCACGTTTTTCTCATATTACAAATTTACTGTTATTGTTATTTGAAGGTTAGGTGCGTTTTCCCCGTCTAGATTTTGACATCAACAGGACCTATTGCAATTAAAATTGAAAAAAATTATTGAAAAACTCTTCAGGATCAAACACTCTCTAAAGACCAAAAATACTTCAAAGATTAGATGACTACCAAACCTGAGAACTATAACTTTGAGAATAAATTGCAAAGCTTTTAAGATAAGTTCACATTAAATTAGAATAAACTATAAAGATCTTGAGATAAATCAACACCGACAACAAGTTGGAACGCCATCCAAACAAATTTATTTTGAAGAAAGAATCAAAAGATAAATATAAGTATATAGTACACCCATATACAAATCAATACAAATTCAAGTTTATTACATGTCAAATATTTTGGATGAAATCTCCTGTGAACAAACATTTCTTTTCCACAAAATCTTTGTTAATATCAGCTTCAAACGTCTTTCTCCTGTTATTATTTAAAACAAAATAAATGATATTTTGTAGAGGAGAAAATGAAATACAATAGAATTAATTCATATAAAATGAAAATAAAAATTTATATTGTGAAAGATTAAAAAAATAAAAAATATTATTTTCAGTTATGAAACATATTTTTCACATTCTTATTTTAGCTCCCATTTTTCAATAAAAAAATATCAAACTATTTACAAATAAAGAAAAATTTGATTGTCTATCAGACCATAACATACTTCTATAGCTTGAAATGATATAAGTCTATGGTGATTGAAATGATATAAGTCTATGGTGATTAATGAGACAAATATGATAAATTATAATTATAATTGTATTCCATTTTAAAATTTATTTTCATATCTCAGATTTCCTTGTTGTTGAAAAAGTATTCCAATTGAACGAGAAGCATATATAGAGTTTTATCTTGCATTGATGAAATCCTGATATGAAGATGTAAAAAGGGAAAAGTTCCCAAATAGCTGGCTTGCAAGTGCTTGAACTGAAGGAACGGAGGAGGAAGCCATGGCAATTGCCAATATATGGATCGGTCACCCGTATGGCCCCCGATTCACTAGTTTTGCCTACACTATGATCCTCATCTGTGATCTAATCATTTTATAGAATAAGAAACTTTAAAAAAATAGGAAATTTAATCAAATACAACTATTCAACGCTATCAACTAATAATTTTAAATTTGTATAAACAGTTTCACCTCTCGATATCTTTTTTTAAGATATAATTAATCAAATTTGTCACTAAGGTTGGTCGTTAGAGTTATTGGTCATTAAAAATTTATGTTGATGCTAAAATATAGACAAGGTAAACTACATCTAACTTTTTTCTTTCTTTCTTTTGAGTTTAAAGTGGGTGAATATTTGATCATAGGTAATATTTTAACTAGATTCACCATTTGATTCCAAGAAATAAGAAATAACTAAACTTGTTGATGCCGAAAAATGGATCAACTAATAAATTTATAATTTAGGAGGGAAATAATTCAATTGCTCTGCAAAAATAGGGAAAATGAGTAACGATGTGGTGTCAGCCTACCAACACTTTGATGCTCAAGTGAGTAAGGGGGTGAGTGAAAGTAGTAAGAGTAGTCATGAGTGTTCTCAACATCCCTTTGATGAATGATTTTGGTTGCTTATATAGAATTGGTATTGTGTAACGGATACTTAGGCTCATAATGACCCCTCTTAAACTCATGAAATCGTTGACTAGTTATGCTTCGAGTGGTTACAACACCGCTACATGAAGCGGTAGCCGATGACTCACCGGCTCAACTTTCATCTAACTCCTCCATGAATTGTTTGTTATAAATTCAGACCACTTACAACACCGCCTACTATAGAGGTCTAATGGTACTACTGAGCACTACTTGATAGCACTTGAAAAGTGTTATCTTCCTCAGTTTAACTAGAGATCATTGTTCTATTTAATAGGTTTATTTAGTGATTTTACAAGTCTTAAGCATCTAAGAGGTGGAATGAAGTGTTAAGGTCAAAATGGAGCTAAATGGATAAATTCGAAACTCAAATGCATCATTCTGGAAAGAAGAGAGAAATTACAAAAAATACCCTCGAAGGAGCTAGCGCCGTGGCGCCTGCTCGGCGCTTGCACGATGAATTTTTCAATAGGCTCGATTTCAGGATAGTGCCAATGTATTTTGACCAAAGTTATAATATGCGCACACGCCGGCACAGCGGCATTTCTCAAGAAGCCTGAATTGGAGGCAATGTCATGGCTGCCGCTGCCTCCTAGCATTGTGGCATCAGTCCGATTATATATATACTTTCTTTCTTGTCATTTAGGGCACCCAACTCCGAACCAGCTGAAATTTCCCAGTTTCTCTTAGTCATTTTTAGCATTCTATTGTATTTCTCTTCACTTCTTCAATTGGGACTTATATTAATCAGTATTCAATTATTTGAATGATAATTATGGGCTAAGGTTAGTAATCTAGCTTGGGTTTGATAGTTTTTCCCTTTTTTTAGATTAATTTTGAGACTTGTTCTTCATTGTAAATTGTTCACACTCTTGTTTATGGGTTTTACTCCAAAATTACTGATTATGAATGTCATTTTATTGTTATTGATTGACATTAATGCTTGACTGTGTAATTCCATGCTTTAGATTTTTTCTTGATTAAGGTAATAAATCATTAGGAAACAAAGGGTTAGATTAACTTGCTCATTGTGAGTCGACCTCGCTAATCAACCTAGACGTAACATCGTATTGAATGATTAATTAGGCAATTGTAATTAGGGTGGTTCGTTAGACCACTTAGATTAAGATGTGTCTCATCGAATTTGATTGGGCTAATTAGGTAATTAGGGTGGTTCGTTAGCGTCTCTAATCAATTCGACTAGGCTTAAACAAGACGTGTGATCTAGAGTTCAATGATCAATTAAACTAATTGGGAATCTTCAAATTAAACCCGAGGTAGATTTTTCTATCATCATTTTCACAACTCTCTCTCGTGTTCTCTTTTATTTTCATGGAATTTAATTTTTTGCAATTTAAGTTTCCTTGCATTTTTATATTTCAAGCATACCAACCCTCCCCCCCCCCCCTCTTCGGTAACGTTAGCTATAAGCACTTCTTGGTAAATTGACCGACTCTCTAAGGCTCAACCCATACTACGCTATTACTAAAAAATTATTGTAGGAACGAAACATTATTTGAACAATTCGAAGGCCTAGACACCTATAAGCCCTAAACTTTCTTACATGTTTTCTAAGCTTAAGATTTAATTTGGTATGCTAAAGGAGAATTTAAGGACCTAAGGAAGTTGTTTGGGTATTATTGTTATTATTATTGTTGTTGTTGTTATTATTATTATTAATAAATTATGTAAAGGGATATATATATATATATATATAAGTTAAATTAAGTTAATGGAAAAAAAAAAAAGAAGAAAGGAAGTGGAATTGTTTGGCCGTGGTGGAGTTGAATTGGGAGGAAATGGATTTTTTTTTTTCATCATTTCATCTTGCTGACTTTTTCATCTTCTCTGAAGGGGAGTCTTTGTTCTTCTTCAGCTTATCCATTAGAGGAAGAGGAAAGAAAGGATCTGAGTAGATTGGAGTGGAATTTTGAAAGTAAAATTCATGAAAATCAAAGAGAGTTTGAAGCTAGTCTGAAATTCGCGCAAATCTAGACAAGTTGTGGTGTTTGAAGGATATCGAGTTGTAGCGATTGAGTTTGGAGTTGAAATGTTGAGGTTAAAAAGTTAGTATTTCTTAATAACTTTTGTGAAGAATGTCTGAGCTAATTGTGAAAGGAAAAGGGTGAAATTGTAGGTAGAAGTGACTGGTTTAAACTTTTAGATAATCCAGAGAGGTTTCTGGTTTGAGGGCAATTTCAGGCAATTCACAGGTTCTTAGGTCTTCAACCTTTGAGACAAGTTATAGAGAACTTAATCTTGAAGATTTTGCCAAAAAAAATCACTTAATTTGGTTAAGAATCGAGTGAGAATGAGTTGTTTGAAGTTAAGTTGAAATTTGAAAATTTCAGGAACTACTGCCAGCCCACACCACCCAGCTAACACGCCCATAGGTGTGGTTTGTCACCCATCCTGGGCATCCCACGCCTTCAGCACGCCCCTAGGCGTGATTTTCCACCCACCTACCATGCCACTAGCCTCGTTTGCACGCCTATGAACCACCCTATACCTATTTGGTGATTTTGGTTAGTTTTAGCTTCAATTTGAATTTTTTTTTTTTTTTTTTTGTTTATTTGGCTATTTTTTAGACTAAATGAATATTTTAAGATATTTCTACATGAATTTACAATTTAGGTGAATTTTGAGGAATTTATAAATAATTTGAAAGTATATGAAATGTAGGCCTTAAGCAAACATGGATAAGGTTTTAAATTAAGTCTAAGAGGTTAGGAATTATTAAGGGTATCATGGTTGAGCTAATTTATGGTTTAATTTGCGTGATTCAAAGACATTTGAGTTGGAACTTTAAAATAGTAATATGTTAAGGATAAATGGATTTCAGGATGATTTTAGTTGAAATTATGAACTGGGTATAAGTATGATTGAGCTAGATATTTATTCAAAGAATAATGAGAAGGTAGGGATTTGATTTTCATGTCAATCCAAGATTTGTGACATATACAAGCCCAAGGGAGCGGACTCACAGCTGTGAGTGACAAAATACTTTCAAATCAAAGTTTTATTAAATCTTAAGCCAAGCATGATGTTTAATATATTTACGAACAATGTTTTGCTTAAGCATGGAGTTTTACATGGTTTTTTTTTTAGTTAAGTTACTTGACTAAAGTATATTTATGTTTTAAATGATGTTTCATGAATGAAATTTACTCAAAGCACGATTTATGAGCTATTTGAATGTAAAGCATGATTTATGAGCCCTTGATATGTAAAGCATGTTTTGTGCTTTGATGTTTTGTACCCTATCATGAGATGGGACCTTGGTACCTAAGGACTTATGAGACTGTTTCAAGACAGACGGGACCCTAGTACCTAAGGACAATGAAAAGGTATCAGGGCAACCCAAGATATAAGGAAGTTAGGTTTTTGGGACCCACTTCAATATGCAATAGGCTTTAGGTCGTATGTTGGAGTGCCTTTGCCTTTGAGGTTAGATCTACGTGCACATAAGAGAGTTATCGACGTTGAGAGTGTCGAGCTTGCTCCACCTTAACTAAGGTTGAAAGGATACCAATGTTTACTATATGTTCTCTATATGTTCAAGTTAAATGTTTTATGCTTCTCTGATTTATGAATATGTTCATTAAGCTAAGTCTTTAAATGTTCTAATTAATAAATTTTCTTAATTGCCACTTACTAGGCTTCTTGTTTAATGTTCTCCAAATGTTTTCTTTTTTTTCCCAGGTAGTGAAAGGTTTCCAAGAGCTTAGTCTACTACGCTTTGTCTGTCCAGCTGATCCACCCATTCATGTTAGTAATAGGACATGTATAACTTTTGGCATATAATTCAGGATGGAGTGTTATTTGTGGAAGCTAGTGTAGATAAGGGTTTTATTTGTAAACATAAGTGGATGTAAATAAATGATGGGACATGGTTTTTGTATGAATGAAGTTACTATGCTTGTACTCTATGGATGTCAGGGTAACATAGCTATTGTTTATCAAGTGATCCAGACGAACAGGTTCCCACAGAGGTTATGTGTTACTTTGTTTATCATCGTGCTAGATGTCACAATCGCAACTTCGCGTCTCGCTAAACGATTGTGCTGCACACCGAGTGCCTCTCGTAACCTCCACCCCATTTCGAGAGAAAATGGTTTTAGAAAACGAGTTAAAGGAAAAGGTTTTCGTAAACGTTTGGAAGCATGTTTGAGAAATTAGAATATGTTGTAAGACTAGAAAGCAAAAAGGGACAACAACGGCTTTATAGCTCACAACTTCGGGTATAAGGTTTTGATGGTTAGTCTCACCTCCATATAATACATTCTAAACAATTGTGGAATTGTCACCCTTGCTCATGCAAAGTGGTGAGCGGTCACTTACAAAGAAAAGTACTAGGAAAGTAAACTAACTAGTAAAATAAAGTACATAACATGAAAGCATGATAACAAGGGGTCGAGGCGGGCATATGCGGCCACGGGCAACACGCCCTGGACAAGCATGACCATGACATCCTCCCCCACTCAAATGGTTGACGTCTCTATCAACCAACGCTGCTCGAACTCAGCAATGCGTAAGGCAGCAGACTTCAAGTCTTCAGCACGCTTACAACTGGTTTCTTTGTCCGGGAGCCCTTTCTACCTCACCAAGAACTCCTTCACGTCTCATCTTGGTCTTCCAATGCGATGGGTTCTTTTTACAAGTACCTCTTCGACTTCCTTCTTCGTGGTGTCCTTCATCGTGACTGGAGGGCGAGTCACCGTATTGCATCGTTCATCGTCCGGGTCTGGGTGGTAAGGCTTCAGGTTGCTTACATGGATGACTGGGTGGATCTTCATCCATGCGGGTAGCTGAACTCGATACGAGGTCTTCCCGACCTTCTCGACCACTTCGATGGGCCCTTCATATTTCCTTACCAGGCGTTGGTATCTCTTTCCGCGAAATCGAAATTGTTCAGGGCGCAGTTTGATTAGGACTTTATCCCTTGATTGAAACGCTAAGGGTCTGCGCCTCGTATCCGCCCACTTTTTCATACGCTTCGATGCCCTCTCTAGGCATGCCCGAGCAACTTCTGAAGATTCTTTCCACTCTCAGGTAAAATTATGGGCCTGAGGGCTCTTCCATGCGTAGAGATGGTCAACGACGTGTGGCATGAGCGGCTGTCTACCACACACGATTTCAAAGGGTGTCTTTCCCGTGGCGGAGCTCTTCTGGCTGTTAAAACTCAGCTGTGCCACATCTAACATTTGCACCCAATTCTTCTGCCTCGCATCAATAAAGTGCTGGAGATACTCCTCGAGCATACTATTGAAGCGCTCTGTCTGTTCGTCCGTCTGCGAATGGTAACTGGAGGAGATGTTTAGTGTGGAACCCAACATTAGAAATAACTTTGTCCAGAACGTGCCAGTAAATCTTGCATCTCGGTCACTAACGATGCTGGCAAAGACACCCCACAACTTCACTATGTGTCTGAAGAACAACTGAGTCGTCATCTCTGCCGAACACAGCTTTGGTGCTGTGATGAAAGTTGCGTATTTTGAAAATCTGTCGATGATCACTAGTATCAATTTGAACTCCCCAACTTTAGGTAGATGCGTGATGAATTCCATTGATACACTCTCCTATGGTCTAGAGGGTACAGGTAAAGGTTCCAGCAGACTAGCTAACTTTGTTCTTTCCGGTTTGTCTTGTTGGCAGATAAGACATGTCTTGGTGAACTGCATGACATCGTCTCGGAGACTCTGCCAATAGTAGTCTTGCTTCAGCAGCGTGTAGGTTCTTTGCCACCCATTATGTCCTGCCCAAGGCGTGTCATGACACTCTTTCATTAACAATCTCCAGAGCTCCCCTGACCGAGGGACATATAGGTGGTTACCTTTGGTCAGGAGGAGGTCGTCTTCCACCCAGAACTGCCAAGTCTTCCCCTCTTCTACCAGTTGAATCAAGGCTTGGGCCGCTGTGTCGTTGGCCAAATGGGTTCTTATGGCTTCTCGGACTGTTCCACTAAGACTACTGGCTTTTAACTGGGCGAACAAACATAGGGCTGCATGTTCGCTTTTCCGACTGAAGGCATCGGCCGCCTGGTTGGCCTTTCCTGGTCTATGCTCGAACTGAAAATCAAATTCGGCTAGGCATTCTTGCCATCGGGCTTGTTTGGACGACAACTTTGATTGAGTGAAAAAGTGACAAATCGAGCTGTTGTCGATCTTAACTACGAACTTGGAGCCTAACAGATATTGTCTCCAGGCTCATAAGCAGTGGACTACGACCAGTATCTCTTTTTCGGAGGCTGCATATCTCTTTTCAGTATCGTTTAGTTTTCGGTTCTCATAAGCAATGGGGTGGCCGTTGTTCGTAGCTATTTCTTATTTGAATTAAGTGTTTCTTAGCTTGTTGCACACAATAGATTTTAACATTTCTGTACAAGAATGCGTCGAGAATTACTCTAAATGTGCTCATGCTTAAGCAAGTTTTCCTATAAAGACCCCAAGTATAAGTATTTATAGGTATCCTGGTGAGTCCAGGGTCGAACGCAGGGATTTGTGATAACTAGGTGCTGAGATTATAAGTCTGACTATGCGGTGAACTATACATGTAATATATGCAATTGTTTGTTGTGTAAAACTATACATTAAGAATAAAAAGAATTTCCTACTACTAATAATGAGGTGGACGCGGTGATGGTTAGTCATATGCCATTTAGTGTCAGATAGCATGCGTTGAGAATGAATGGAACCATGCGATAGGAATTAACGCAAGAGTTAGTTGTTACCTAAACCTTCTGAGTACAACTTCATACCTACAAACTGCAATTGTGAATCCATCTCTCGATGTTTCGACGCCACATTAATCTTATTTCTAAGACGCATGGTAAGTTTGTGTTGGCAAAAGATGAACTACATCTCTGAAACCCATCTAGTCTTAATAAATGCTAAAGATTAACTATCCACTCTCTCAAGCTCGATAGTTATGCTTACTACTTGTGTTTGTCAGACAAAGTCATGCAAGCTAAAGATATGCATTAATCAAGATGTAATATGCTCATAATTGCTCAAGAAAACTAACTCTTAACATCAACTCATTCGCTCAAGCATAGTGTAAGGTGTTCAGTATAAAGATAGATGAAAGAGAATAGTCAATCAAACTCATATTAAGCGAATAAGTCATTCTTTCGAATATCATTAACAAAATATAAGCAAGAAGGAGAAAAATGAAAATAAAACAGAAATGAAGGGCGTCAAGCCACCACTGGCAACGTCTTGCTTCATGGAGGCTTGAGATGGTCGCTATCTGATTCATAAATTCCATAAGGTGAATGTTCTCACTCACTGGGAGATGACTCTGAAAATGCTCAGAATCCTTCTCTCAGAAGAGCTTTCGCCTCCTGAACTCGTCTCTCTTCTCTAAGAAGCTTTTGGGCTATTTATAGGCGTCAAAAGGTTGATATCATGATGATCTGACACCTTTGCATTAAATTTCACCCATGTTGCATAGACTTTTCAGATTTGTCAGCCTATTTGTTCTGCCATGATCTTGATAGGTTGCTACTCTTTTTCGTAATGACATGACAGCTGCTTGAGCATGCTTGAGTTTCTTCTTCGACGCATGGTCTTCAACGCATGACCTTACCGCATAGGCTCGACGCATGTTCTCGCAGCAACTTCAACTCTTCGTACTTGTTGTTTCCACTTCTTTTCTTCTTAACCCTGCGTTAGGAACAGAAGCTTATCATTTTTCAGGCATTTTTCTTTTGCAAGTAGTGCCAACTCATGTTGATACATTTTTCATCATTTAATTACCAACATCATGCGTTTAACTCCAAAGTTACTCTAATTAAATCAAATAATGTCTATAATAACTTGTATTTCTACAAGTTATCAGCCGTCCTGAAGGAGGACGCTGCCCAAGGCGAAGTTGGATGCATCTGTTTCGACTTCGAAAAGCTTTGTTACATCTACAATTCCGAGAACTGGTCCCTCCATCATAGCCTTCTTCAAGTTTACGAAGGCAGCTTGACACTCTGGGGTCCAGTCCCACGGGTGATCTTTCTTCAACAATTCCGTCAACGGTCCTGCTTTCCTCTGTCACGGAGGTCGATACCTTGCAGTCTCGTATGGCATGGATTTTAGTCTCTTCCATGTCGATTCGGCCACACTCAATCACGTGACCAAGGAAGTTAATGCGCTCCTGAGCAAATGAGCATTTATCTCTTTTCACATACAATTGGTTCTGCTTCAACTTTTTGAGGACTAACTAAAGGTGGTATCGATGTTCCTTTATCGTTGGGCTGTAGACCATGATGTCGTCCAGATATACCACAACAAATTTGTCAAGATACTCGTGGAAAACCTGATTCATCAACGTACAGAAGCTGGCCGGCGCATTCGTGAGGCCGAAAGTCATTACAAGAAATTCAAAGGCCTCGTACCTTGTGACACAGGTCGCCTTTGGTTCATCTCTCTCGGCAATTCGCACTTGATAGTACCCTGACCGTAGGTCAAGTTTTGAAAAATATTTAGCACCATGGAGGCGGTCAAACAAGTCTGTGATAATGGGTAACGTTGCGAACCGTGAGTTTGTTTAGGGCTCGATAGTCAATGCACAGACGAAGACTTCCATCTTTCTTCTTCTGAAATAACACTAGGGCCCCGTATGGTGCTTTCACGGGGCGAATGAACTCTGCATTCAACAACTCGTCTAACTGCTTCTGGAGTTCTACTAACTCGGGAGGCGCCATCCGATAGGCATTTTTCGCAGGCGGTTTGACTTCTGGCACCAACTCTATGTCGTGGTCAATCCCCCTTCTCGGAGGTAGGGATTTTGGCAGACTGTCCGGCATGACATCTCGATATTCTTCTAAGACAGCCTGGATGGGTTTCGAAACGATTTCTCCTTCTTTTTCTCCTACTTCGACCGGGATGGCTATGAATGTGGGTTCGTCGTGAGAGAGGCCCTTATTGAGCTAGAGGGCTGAGATCATCTTTATCCCCTTTGGTTGTCTGATGTTGGTCTGTACAATTGTGGGTGAAGACCCCGTGATTACCAAACACTTTGCCAGCAGCATCGATATGACTTTGTGTTCGAGTAGGAATTCCATCCCCAAGACCACATCAAAATCGTCCATCTTAACGATCACGAAGTCGGCATGTCCACTCCACTCCCCCATCTTGACCATGACCCTCTTCACTACCCCAGTAATGGGTAGGGCTGCCAAATTGACAGCTTTCATCTTCCCGGCGTCTTTCTCCCACCTGAGGTTTAACCGGCAGGTTTCTGTTTCAGTCATGAAGTTATGGGTGGCCCTAGAGTCGACCATGGTACTCTTGGCCGATCTTTGGTTGACCCAAGCGTCTACATACATGAGCTCTCGTTTGACAGACTCTTTGGTCTCTCCTATCTTTCTTGGAGAGATGACAGGAATTTCAATGCCCCCATGCGCGGGGTGTCCCTCTTCTCTGTTGGTGGGGTCTCAGTGTCTGGTTGTTCGGTTTGGTCATTCGATTCAGTAGCCAGGGCGGCTTGGAAGGCGTTGAATGCTGTCCGCTTCGGACATTCGCCAGCCCTGTGTGGTCCTTTGCATATGAAGCACTGCAGGGGTCGGAACCAACTGTTCTGTTGATTGAGCCCCCGCCAACTATTCCCATTCCTTTGTTGAGGGGCCTGATAAGGTTTTCGGTCTCCACCCTAGCCTTTGTCTCCTCTAACCATCTAGATTATCCCCTTCTGGGCGTTATCGAGCTCTTCGACCCATTCCACCATATGGGCCACCGAGCCAGACAAGCTATCTCGACGCTCGTAGCTACTGGGTCTCGTAGCTTGTGTCTCCAGGGTCTCAAACCTTAACATCAACTCTTTGACGGGCATCCTGTCTAATCGGCCAACGACTGCATCGATCCCCTCGGCCTTCTCAGAGATCTCTTGTACTCGCATTTCCAGGAAACGGATGGCATCGGGGACTTCTCTCAGGTAGAGCATCTGCTCTTCTATCTCTACCAGTCGGTCCACCTGGGACTTGTTTAGCTGTTTTGCGGTCGACATGATTCTGGCCTCTTCTCCTATGAGCCAACTGGGCTCTGATATCAACTGTCACAATCGCAACTTCGCGTCTCACTAAACGATTGTGCAACACTTGTTCTAGCTCACGAACAAGTCAGCCTGATTAAATTCTGATCGCCTACGGCACACCGAGTGCCTCTCGTAACCTCCACCCCGTTTCAAGAGAAAATGGTTTTAGAAAACGGGTTAAAGGAAAAGGTTTTCGCAAACATTTGGAAGCATGTTTGAGAAATTAGAATATGTTGTAAGACTAGAAAGCAAAAAGGGACAACAACGGCTTTATAGCTCACAACTCCGGGTATGAGGATTTGATGGTTAGTCTCACCCCTATATAGTACATTCTAAACAATTGTGGAATTGTCACCCTTGCACATGCAAAGTGGTGAGCGGTCACTTACAAAGAAAAGTACTAGGAAAGTAAACTAACTATTAAAATAAAGTACATAACATGAAAGCATGATAAAAAGGGGTAGAGGCGGGCATGCGGCCACGGGCAGCACGCCCTGGACAAGCATGACCGTGACACTAGACATACAGGTTAACCCTAAGATTGAGTTTATTATGAGTAAGGCTTAAAATAAGGGAGATATGTTGCAATGTTCTCATACTTTCTCTCAGGTTAAGAGAGTAATCTGGGAGGAGGTGTGACAATACCCTTCGGGCTCGACCAGTAATATTAGGACATGGTACTACTAAGCTGCCCCATGAGTTTTTGAGCTACCTTTAAGCTCCCTCATGGGTCTTCTAAGCTATCTTCTAAGCTTCCTCATGAGATGAAGGTTCTACCTGAGTCCTCTATAGTACTACTAAGCTCCTTTATGAGTCCTTTGAGCTACTTTCGAACTCTCGATGGGGTTCTCTAAGCTACCTCTGGCTGCTCATGAGTTCTGAGCTACCTTTAAGTTCCCTCATGGGTATTTTAAGCTACAACTAAGCTCTGCACGGGTCCTTTCAGCTACCTCTAAACTCCTTTGTATGTTTTCTATGCTACATCTATGCTCCCTGTGGGTCCCAACCAATCCACTCTAATTGGTCTCCTAAGGCCATGAGTGGTTATTTGTTGGACGTGAACCCCATTGGCCTGTGGTCTTCTATCTCAAGCCCCTATCTCTGTCAACGGACTTTCTATCTCTCTAAACTCTTGGTCTCATCCTATCTTGATAAATTTACCCACAATAAAACTAGTTAAATACTAACAAAAAATAGTTAATTAATGATTTAATCAAACGAGTTATATGCTCATATTATGATATGTCTAGTTCTCACCCATGTAATTGGCTGATTTCAAGATAACTAAACAACAAACTAATCCATGCATATATAACTATAGACGTACTGTGTGAATATGAATAGTAGACCTCAATTCTCTATTCTATCATAAAAGCAATTAATTTGTATAAAGTCAAAGTAATCTTCACTAGATAGAGCATGGATAATATATTACTTTGTTATAGCAAAGTAACTACATTACTTTACGACTTTAGGTAAGATAACATCATAAATTATCAATTTATTATTTGATGGAAAAAAAAAAAAGACACATACATGTATATATATTAACAAATGTCTTACATATATTCATATACATAAAAGTCTGCCTAACATTTATAAATACACAAGTGGCACTAATTATATCATTGTTAAAGTCAAATGTAAGATCAACTTAATTAACTTAAACTAGTGAGACCGATGAAAGTCATGAAATTAATCTAAGATGAGAATGGAATTGATTTGGTCAAACAATATACAGTATAATTTATTTTATTTGTTCTTAAATATTGGTAATTATTAAAATAATAATAGCATATACCATACCATCTCACACGTTGGGATTAACTTAAAAAAATAGGGGTGATTGAAAAATTATTTGCGAAACGAGTGAGCTGAAAACTATCTCAAACTTTACTGAATTCAGTCTTTTCAAAAGATTCAGTCTGTACAAGAGACGGAAACATAGCCCACTCACTACCTCAGCGCCACGTGGAAGACTTCCTCAGATATTTCCTTTGTTTTCTTTTCGTTCCTTACGTTTTTATTTCAATTCCAAAATTAAACTTTTTTTTTTCTTTCAATCTTTTCAATTTAATTTTTTCATTCCAACCTATTTTTTATATAGTTAAGAGAAAACTGGGGTATTTTAAATAATAATGTTATTTTAAAAAATAATACGAAAAATAGGGTGGTTTAGAAACTAATGACAAAAATAGGGTGGTTTGGAAATTAATTTGGAAAATGAGGCGGTGAAATCGTGTACCAGGTACACGATTTCAGTCGGGTTTTAAGTAAGTCATGGACCCGGGCCACGATTACGGCCAAACTTGTGGGCTCGGTCCACGATTTCGGCCCCAATTATGGTCACCTTTTTACCCCTGTTCTTTTCCCATGATACGTCCAAACTCGTCCGGTTTTTTTCCCATGATAAATAACTTAATTAATTAATTACCCACTTAAATGAAAATTTTCTTTTTACTTGTATTCATCAATTATTGTATTAGTTTCATTGATTCTTAATTTTTGAAAATGAAATGGAAAATCATTAATTCATTTAGTTAAAGATAAAAGTTAATACAAATCAGAAAATTTAAAATACAAATCAAGTGCCACATGGTGATCTTCTTCGCGCACGTTGTCCACGACGAGGCACAGGCACTTCAAATTATTGTTGCTGGTGGATTATATCGTCAATATCCTGTTAGGTGACGACAGATGGAAATTCATCGTGTGCATAATATTCATGTTGATGGCCAGAACCGGATGCAATGTCTGGTTGTAATATGGAAGGTTCCTAGTCATCGGGTTGCTCTGGAACACCTTCGTCACGTTGTCTCTGTCGTCTACGACGAATACGTTTTCGATCAGTATCAGCAACATTGAGCCTCCTTGTATGTTGAATGATATCTTCAACATTTACCATGTTTTGTTCACACATTGAACTCAACTCTGGTAAATTATGTTCTAAGGAGTAATTGTGCACGTCGTGGACAAAATTATTCTGCATGATAAAAAAAAATATATAAGTATAAAAGAATATTCTTAGCATGTAATTGAAAAACACTATATAATAAGATGCTTACCATGCAGTAATAGTAGGCACCATCAGGTGTGATAAATCTTCTTGTGATAGAGTCGTACTAGGACAAATAATCACTAGACACATCCGACTCATTTATTATTTCTCCTTGTGCATAGCGGCCATGACGTGCACGCCAAAATGATATATACTCTGCATGAATTTGACGCCAGTTTTAGTTGTGTTTACCTCTTAAATCGATTTGGTGTAGTTGAGGGAGTGTATTACACAACGTCGGTACCGTTTGCCGCATACCAAATTGTCTTAACACTCGATCTAGTTGATGCCACTCTACGATATGAAAGCATATAAGTGGACTAACCGTCAACCAAATGTCTTGTCCATCATGACAATAATCAGGCAATAACGACATAACATGTGGTGTATATGGCATCCATTGATCTGAAACCATGTACAAGAATAATTAAAACCTAAAAATATATGTAATATTCAATTATATGCAACATATTTATTATTACCTGATTTTGCATCAAACGGTCAAATATTGAGCGATATACCAGCAACATGTTTGCTGATTGTTTAGATGCAGCTAATACACCGCTCCATCTATCACATGGATATAAAACAATTAAAATATTTTACTAATTGTATTAACAAAAAAATTAATATATACAGAAAATAATACCTGGCACTGAGTGGACGTCCCACAAAATGTTCTGGAGGTTGTAATTGGACTTGTGGTGCAACAATGTTAAATCGATCATAGGCCCATACTTGAAGTAGTATCGGTGGGCCTGCTATATCTAAAGCTTGTGCATGACTGGCTCGACATAATTCTCTGTACAGCCATGCAAGACAAGCACCACTCCACGAATAATTACCAGCTTGCTCAAAACTGGCCAGTAGTGGGAGGAACATTAAGTGCACCAGCGTGTTGGACTTGTCAGCGAACAGAAAGCCTCCGATAAGCTGCATGATATATACTCGTGCATATCTCTGTATACTGACGTCATCGGCATCAGGAGACAATTCTGTAAACTGAGAGACTAACCACGGGAGACTCAACCTTGAACCTTTTAAGTCAAGTGGTCGAACGCCTAAAAAATCTTCACAAATCTGTTTCGAATCATGCTGCAACGAACCAATAACAGGTTCTCCGTCCACTGGTAGTCCAAATTATACTGCAATATCCTGCAGCGTAATGGTGCATTCCCCACCAAGCATATGAAATGTGTGGGTCTCCGGTCTCCAGCGCCCTACTAAAGCAGTAATGAGGTGCCAGTCCAACTGTATGAATCCAATTTGTGCAACCCCAATAAAACCGACATGTTGTAGATAAGGCACTATACGTTCATCGAACGGTATAGTATGCTGAAAAACTGCCTCTCTTCTCCGACAACATAGCACCACAGTGGATGCATTATCTCATACTGTCTGTGATCGGTGAGTATTTTGAAGATATAGCTGAACAGGGTTAGATGGACCAGGATCCATATTCAACACTGTTAAAATAAACCAAATTCATTACAATTTTCAATAAACCAAATACATTACAATGTTAAATAAACCAAATACATTACATTGTTACATTGTACGAACCACTATATTATATTGTCACATTATAAAAAGTATTACATTATACAAAACTTTCATCCCATTGCTTGCATCGCACATACCAAATATCTTGGTTCGATTCTACCACAGATATTTGGTAGTGTTCAGTCAGACAATATTTTTTTACTGCCATTTGTAGGTCTTCTTTCGTATCAAATAACATTCCTCTTTATATTATACTAGAGTTATCTGTACATTTTCCCCTTTCCTCCAAGGTTGATCCTTGTTCACAAACTGAATCAGTAATTTCCCATTTTATCTGGGTAAATATCTCCAACTGAACCAACTCATTTTTATTTTCTATATTTCCTTCTTCTCTAAACAATTCATCAATTTCTACATCAATGTCACTATCCGCACAATTTCTAGCTTAAAAAATAACTAAATCTTCTGGACGAAACGACATATTTAAACTTGTTTACAACTGTAAAGGTTAAAAAGAAAAATTAGTCCAAATCTACCCAAAGGTCCACGAGTTTACTACCCAACATAACTAATTTCCCACCACATTATTTACCAATAATTATTCCTATACCAATAAACGTCGAATAACAATCAACACTAAAACCTAAATTTTTTAAATTATAAACAAAATAAAATATTTGATAAAAACGTCTACACATAAAATTTATCCGATTTGGTAAAAATGTCTACATATACAAATTTATTCACGCATGCAAAACAAAACTTACAATCTATGCATTTCTATCATATAACTATTGCATACTTATAAGATAATTAGAAAGGAAAATATATATGCATACGTATATGGCAGCGGCGGGGGCAGTGGTGGTGGCGGTGGCTGAACGAATATAGTATGTTAGATTTAACAAAGAAATAGTGATGAGATGGTCGGAAAATCGATATCTATATACATACCTTTGTGATAGAGACAATGTCGACAAACGACGGACAATGGACAAATGAGGAGTGAAATGAGAGAAAGGAGAGATTTGAAGAGTGAAAGGAGAGAAGAGGGAATGGTTTGAGAGGAAGAAGAAGAAGGTGGAGGAAGAAGAAGAAGTGGCCGAATAAGAAGAAGGGGGGTCGGTTAAAAAGAAGGGGGAACTCGTGGACCCGGTCCACGATTACCGAAATCGTGGACCCCGTCCATGAGTTCGGTCAAATGCATGTTGCATGCAGACTAACGAGTCAGTCTGCATGCACAGTGTTAAGGGAAATCGTGGACGGGGTCCACGATTTCATAACTGCAATTTTGGTATTTTTTCCCCCCTCACCCTATTTTTTAAATTATTTATTAAAAAACATTATTTTAAAAAAATTCGAGAAAACTGCTGTGAATTTTTTTTTCTTTTTTTAGAAAAGAAAACTGCTGTGAATTTTTTTTAGTTCATCTTTCTAAACATTTTTTTATTTGTTGATTCAAATGATTGGGGAGTGAAAACACCAATGCAGCAGAGAACGATCGCATGAATCGGAATCCACAACGAGAAAGACAGACGACCGAGAAAGAAAGGCTCCACGTTCTCCAAGTGGTTGATCTTAGCGTGCTAGCCGCAGCTGAATTTCGTAATACACAATTTATTTACTTAAATTGTGGTCAATTTTTTCTTTTTGTAATTTTATTTAGATTAGTTGAACATGGGTGGTAGAAAAAATCAACTATTTTTTTTTTTTCTTCTGGAATAAATCAAAGAAACAAATTAAAAATTAGAAGAAAAAAAATAAAAGTAAAAGGGGAGGTTCAGTCTTCGGTGGGATTTTTTATTTGTTTATTAATAAACTCTCTTTCTATTTTCACCATGTCGAGGCTCAAATAAATCTTTCCAAACTCAATCTCTATGCAACCTCTCTCAAATTTATTATTTTTTGCAATATCTAAAGATAAATTTATTCTTTTTCTCATGTCTTTTTACTATTAAAAAAAAAATCAACAAATTTTTAATTTTTAAATTTTTCGAACAAAACATCAATTAGCGGTGCATTTTAATTATAGTTTAATTAAATTAAAGAATAACCATATATTTTATTCAATATGGTTGGATTTTGGGTTTAATTTTATGTCTTGAATTTAAGTTTTTTTAGTGATTCAATCAATCAGTGTGTGCACAAACAAATGTTTATTTATGCTCTATTCAACATATGGTTTTGAGTAAAAATTATTTTCAAATTTCGGATTTTAAAATATGGAAACGAATTCAAATTCTTATTTACATTTGGAAGCAAAATGATTTGAAATAACTTGAATGATAGGTATTTTGATCTTTTAATCATCTTATGAGGAATGATTCAAAACTAGTAAATACTATATTTTATTAAAAATAAATTTTATAGGATCTAAATCCCTAGTTGGTGCCTAAATCTTATATATCATGGTTAATAATAACATGTTAGCCTTTAAATTTTCGTGAGTGGATTTGTTTAATTTGTTTTTTGGTCAAAACTTACATATTAGCTTATTAGCTTAAGAAGACTTATAAATCAACGCTGCAAAGCATTTTTCGTAATAAGAAAAGTAATTTTAGAAACTCCAATCAAACTAAAAGCAAAGAAAAAAAAAAAAAAAAGAATAAGAACTTAAAATCCAATCCAATCAAACGTTTTCGGTTCATATTTTATAGGATTTATGTTTTTGTTCCGGCTTGGACCCTAACTTAGGAAAGAAAAAAAAAAAAAAAAAAAAGAATAAGAACTTAAAATCCAATCCAATCAAACGTTTTCGGTTTATATTTTATAGGATTTATGTTTTTGTTTCGGCTTGGACCCTAACTTAGGAAAGAAAAAAAAAACAATTTTGTTGGGTAGTAAGTTTTACATACAATTTGGATTAATCCCTTAATTAGTTTCAAAAAGTTGCATTTTAATCCTGGAAGTATATATATTTTATATAATTTTTATGTAGTCCTTAAGTTTTAAAATATTACATTTTTACTCTTAAGTTTTAAGTTTTGTTTTCATTTAGTCCCTAAATTTCAAGATTTACACTCTAAATCTTGATTTTTCACTTAATTAATTTCAAAAAACCGTAATTAATTAATATTCATGAGTCTTTATAATACAATATAAGTAGGGTAGATTTGAACTACTAGCCTCTTAAATTATTTACTATTTTGACATCACTTTCATAATTATTTTTGAAATTTCACTTTATGATTATTTTAGATTAATTAATTTAAAGTGAACCATAAAGACCACTATGAGCATTAGTGAATACTTAGAAGTAAAAGTGTACAATATTAATGAAACATAGAGCACAAATAAAAACTAAACTCAAAACTCAAAAGTAAACATGGAAAATTTTAAAACTTCTAGACTATATAAAAATTAAATTCAAAACTTATAGATAAATTTTCTAACATTTTAAAACTTGAAAACTAAATGGAAACTAGACTCATAACATATAAAGACTAAAATGATAATTTTCCTTTTTCTAAACTAAAAAATGGGGGGAAAACTTTTGAAATAGTAGGTCCAATTATAACTTGCTAAGGTTTGATAATATTTTTGTTTTCTATTTCTTTTCAGGTTTCTCATTTTTTAGAAACATATAAGGGTTGTTTGGGGCGCAGAGTTGAGATATATTGATGTTTGGAGTTTACATGTTTGTGGAGTATATTTATTTGTAGAGTTTATATGTATGTATTTGGGGTGCAGAGTTGAATTCATATGTTCGTGGTATCTAGTGCAGTTTTTTTTATTCTAAATAATCTGCTTTTATGATTACCATTATTTAAAAAACTTTTTTATTCAATAATAATACCCATTTTTGTTGGAATAAAACATGGATTTGCAATTTTTTTTTATTTTTTTTAATGTTTTTTTTTCTTTTATTTATTTACTTTTTTTGGTAATGAACAACAATTTACCCACATCTATCTTGAAAAAATATGGTTAAATAAAATGGAAAACAAAAAAAAAAAAAATCAAAACTTTTGATTCCTAATTTTTCTCTATAAATTTCATCATTTATCATCATTTTCTTCTTTTTCTTCTTCCTCTTGTTGCTATGCATTTTTTCTTTATCATGATTTTTTTAATTGAATCTCCCGCATCATCTTAGCAGCATCTAGAATGCCACCTAATTTCTACAACAACTCCATTTTCAATTTCTCCAAATTTGGAGGATCATCAGAGAACAAATCTCCAATTTTCACTAATTCTTGCCAAAAAATGTTCGAGAAACAAAAATCTCCATTTTTTTTTTTTGGTTATCTGTTACATGTTTTTCAACTAGATACATACTTTTCCAAACATCCTTAACACTCAATTAAATAAAAATATATTTTAAAATTTTCTACATATAAATATTGCACTTAACGTAGACAAAATACTATTACTTATATAATCAACAACTCTACAACATACTTTAACGGACATTGGTCTTATAATAGTCGGAGGTGGTTATCGAAGTTGATTATCGAAGATGATTTTTGCTGAAGTTTGTAGTCGGAGGTGGTTTTCCAGCCCGAAGTAGGTCGCATGAAGCTGGAATTGGAGTTGGTCGCAAGAGTTTGTCATCGGAGGTGGTTGCCAGAGCACGGAGTTGGTCGTTGGAGTTAGTCACACGAAGATGGTCGTTGCAATTGATCATCAAAGATGATTTTTGCTAGAGTTTGTAGTTGGAGGTGGTTGTCGGAGCTCGAAGTTGGACAATGAAAGTTGTATTGAAGTTGGCTTTCGGAGTTTGTCGTCAGAGGTGGTTGTTGGAGCGGGAATTGGTGGTCGTCGAAGTTGATCATTGAAAGTGATTTTCACTAAAGTTTGAAGTCAGAGGTGGTTATCGAAGCCTAGAGTTAGTTGCATGAAGGTAGTTGTTAGAGTTGGTCATCGGAGTTTGTTGTAGAAGGTGGTTGTCGGAGCCTGGAATTGTTCGTTGGAGTTGGTCGTGCAAAGGTGGTCATTGTAGTTAGTCATTGGAGTTGTCATCAGAGATGGTTGTCGAAGCCTACAGTTGGTTCCAGAGTGTGATAGCGATAGTTGTTGACAGTGGCCGATGGGTGGAGCTATTGAAAACATTGGAAGAAGGGAAGGTTGAGGTGAGTTGGTAAAATATACAATCTCAACTTAAGTTGGTGGGCCAAACATTAAGTTGGTATATGGTATTAACTCAACTCTAACTCATGTTGGTGAGCCAAATACCCTATATATACTTATGTTTTATAACCATTTCTTTTTCATATTTTTAAATTTTAAGACATGTTTCTAAAATAATGAATCAAATTTGAGAACCATAAAAAGTGGTTTCTCGTTGTTCCATTTTTTTTTCTTTTTAATTAAATGATTCGTTTTACAACCAAATTTACCCTTAAGCTTATTGGTATGACTGTATGGGACCTACAAATGATTTGTAATGGTGATCAACATTTAGTATCTGGATCCAACCAGAAAATTGTCATAACCACATTTCTTGACTATTTTTTTGTTTTTGAATCCACCATCAAGAAAAGTGCACTAATAGCACATGAAAAAGTAGTCATTATTGGTTGTTTCTTTTCTTGACTTTTCAATACATTCAACAATAAACATTTATTGACATTACAACATTTTTTATGATAATTTTTCATTGTCAATAAATAATTCAAAAGTTAGACATTTTCTGTTAATTAATCATTTATATTAAGACTTATTTATAGTCATTGAAGTTCAATTGATGACAAGATTCCAATGGCATCTAATTGCATTTCATGACATTTATGAAATGTCAAAGAAATGCTTATGTTGATGGATAATTTTCTATTTCACACATGTCATTATACATGTCTCCCAACAAAAATATGAACCTTCATATATAACAATAAAATCTAGTAATGTAACAAGGAAATTATATACAAGGAAACTAGTAACCAAACTTTGTTTAAGTTGTTTCCAAAGAAGCTAGCTAAAAACAACTAAATGTTGCCAAAAAAGTATTAGCACTATCCCAACAAAAAAACAAATATGTAAATAATTTGTTTGTTGGTTTTCTCGCTTCAATGAGCCTATCCAATACCTAGTAACAAACAACATTTATTTTAGAACTCAACTCAATACATCAATGTCAATAATTACAACAATATTCATAAGGCATACCTTTTTAATGTTCACAATCTTCCCAACTCATTAAACATAAATCTTACTCAAAATATTGATATCAAAACCTACCTCCACAAAATAGAAATACCCACACCACTCTTCTGGAAAGAATATAGTGAAATGAGGTAAATGTTCAAAATATTAATGTCGTTACATTTTCGTCTATTAACAACCTAACAAAAGTCTCATCCATGCCATATATAATCAAGCAGATATAATCAAGCAGATTACTTCGTTTCACAACCAAGTTTTCTGAAAGCGGAAACTTAGCCAAAGAAGAAGAAACCTTTGGATGGATTTTTTGGGTATTCGTTTTATAATTTTATATTTTTTAAAATTAATTATTGCTCTTTATTGACAACTAATATAACACTAAAAAACAGTTATAAAAGTCCAAAAAATCTAAAATCTTCCCTTTTTCCCGCCAAAAACGTTTTTGTTTCAAATTAATGACTAAAAAAAATTATTACACTCTAATGACTATTAATTTTAGTGATAAATGGGTGACTTAAAAAAATATCAAAATTGTCAAAAAAAAATCTAAAATTTTTCGTCTTTGTCATTTCCTTACATTTAATGATTGTTATTTTCAGTCATAAACGTGGGATAAGAAAGAACTGTCATAAATTTGGGGAAACCCAAAAAATTCCTTTTTTTTTTCTTGAAAAAAAAAGTTGTATGGTTTGCTTTAATCACTGTTTTTTGTCTCTGTTTCCAACATCTACTAATGTTCATGTGTCAAGAAAAGTCTAATTTACCGTATTGGTTAGTTTTTTTTATTTCTTAATTATGTGTGATGTATATTTATGTATTATTTTACTTTCTATTTTTAAATTTCCAATATGTAGATTTCTACATCATTTTAAATTTTGAAATATGTATAGTTATATATAATTTTCAATTTTCAAGTTTGCATTTTGCATTTAATTTTTACTACCCTGGAATAAATTATAATTCTGGAATATATAAATTTTGCTTATTAAATATGCATTACATCTTAATATTTTATAACTACGATATTGTTAAAGATATATAATTGGATTGGATACAAGTTGTTATCATTTAAAGTGAATGCCTCAAATAAGATGTAACATTGACCGACATATTAGAACAACAATTGAAGTATATAATAAATAATTGTATTATTATTTTTAATTTTGTAGCTAGACTTATTTGTATTAAATAGTATAATTTTTTTTATTATATATATATATATATATATATTATTGTTATGTTATATTTGTATATAATAAAGAATACAAGAAATAAGAAACCAGACATAGTTATTAAACAAGTTTCTATTTTATTATTATTATTTTTTAAGAAACTTAAAAGAAGAAATAGTTAGCATACATATTCTTTTTTTTTTTTCTTAAAAAGTAAGAAACCTTAAAAAAAATAAAACAAGAAATAAAAACGACGAAATGCTATCAAACGGGTGTAAAATTTAACTATAGTTTTTTTTCTTTTTTCTGACTTCCCATGGAGTTTGGTATAATCTTAATGGAATTCTATTGATGGATTAATCATGATGGGCTTGAATTGCAAAACGTAATTGGATTACTTTGATCGCATTTACTTAGAATTACGAATTTGTCACATTTACTATTACCGTTAGCTAATGATAACGGTAATGTTGGTAAATGTAATAATAAAAGATTCGTAATCCTCGTATTGTTACAATAATAGTATCTGTAACGGAAACAGTAAATGTAGTGGGTCTCACGTAATTTTTAAACACAATTAGATTGATCACCATCCGTTACTCAAACAGATCATGCATTTTGATTACAAATTTGGAGGAGAACCTCACCGTTCATTATTACAATTATGGAACACAAGTAATGAACAAAATATATATATATATAATCAACTGGGGCCCATCTTATTTTCAAATATATTTGATGTAAGGATCCAAACTACATACCTCTTGTTCGTTAACACATATTGTATATCATTTGAGTTATGCTTGCTTTGGCAAAAGACATAATATTTTCCAACTGAGTTTGAAATAATGTATAAATTGATACATTCATGAAAGCTTAAGATTTATATTATACAATTTACCAAGTTTAAGGAAAATTTGTACGTATGGATCGACAATATTTATTTTTTACTAGTTTAAGTTTGGGATTTGTTTGAGGGAAAATTAGTTTAGGATTTATTTTAGGGGTGTTTTCAAAATAGAAAAACAGTTGAAAACAATTACAAATATGGTATAATTTTACTTTTATCGGATAGATGTCTATTTAGGTCAAATATAGAAAGTAAAATTTGGTATATTTGTGAGTAGTTTGATATTTTTTTCTATTTATAATAATTGTCTTTTATTTTAGGGGAAATTAGTTTAGTAGTATTTTTTTTTATCATTTTTTATTAGTTTAAGTTAAAACATTAATATAGGGCAAATTAGTTTAGGATTTATTTTCTATTTTTTATTTTAACTTTTGAAGCCAGATCCCACACTTCGATTAGGCTATTTTTAAATAGTAATAATAATGATAAATAAATAAATAAATAATCAAGAAAAAGAAGATTTTTTTCCTTATAATTTTCCATCTTTTTTTCACACAGATATTGAGAGAGCAGGAGATCTTGAGGAATTAGAGAGAAGAAGAAGAAGCAAGAAGAGAAATGAAGAGAGAAGGCAGAGGAAGGAACGAGAGCTCATGAGAGGATCAGGCCCCATATTATTTTGTAATTTTGATTCAGGCCCTTAAAAAGGTGCAATTTGTACAAATTTACCAAAATTTAGGGTGTAAATTGAAAATTTTCCAAATTCTTATTGATTACTTTTTTACAGTTATGGCCACGTGCGTAAACTTGGAGTTTGAAGTCAAATAAGTGAAGCCATCAGCCACGTGGACACCTCGGTCAACCTTTGACTACATGGTCAGTTTCGCCAGCGTGGCGTGTTCCATTTTCTCGCAAAACCCCCCACCTTTCCAAGCTGCAATTGGTAGTTCCAAAAGGAATTTATTTTGTTGACTCTTTTTTAAAAAAAAAAAAGTTAAATCAATTTTTTTCTTTTTTTTTCAAATACAATTCAATCATCAAGTTTTCACTTAAAAAATGTTATTCATATATGTCTGATTGCTAATAATTTTAGTTTTAATTCTGGACCAATTTAATATTTGTACCCTTATTTTCAAAAATTTTTAAATATTTTATTTTTTTCTCATTAACATCATTTTCAAATTTTAATTTTATTTTTTCATTTATTGATTTCAGTTGATATTAACGTAATATAAGATATTTATTCATTCATTTTAGAAAGATTTCAATTATTTTCTTCTATTATTATCAAGTTTTCACTGAACAATTTTAGTTTTAGCTTTGGACCAAACCCTATTAAATTATTCATATAAAAAAAATAAAGAAAATTTAAAACAATGGTATAATTAGAACTATTTAATTGGAGAAGTTTTTTTTTTTTTTTTACATGGCAATGCATTGATGTTTTCTGGTTGGTGGGACTGGTGGAAGAGAGTATGGAAATCTTAACTCCCAGCAAAGGTCAAGTACTTTTTGTGTGGCGAGCTTTCTATAATTTCATTCCGTCTAGTCAAAACCTTTTTTCCCCACATATTGATATTGATCCCGGGTGCCCCTTGTGTGGAGTGGCTTTGGAGACGACTGAGCATGCCCTCTTTGACTGCGTGAGAGCTAAGAGAAGTTGGAAGTGTTTGCTACTAAGCCTGGGAAAATTTGTTGTTCCATCGATTATATCAAATAAGGGATGTGTTAATGAATTTATTTCTTTGGCGGATCGAGAGTTTGAGTTGGTTTTTGTGGGTGTCTGAGCAATTTGGAGAGATCAGAATAAGTTGGTTCATAAGGAGGTTGTCCCTTTAGTGGTTTTCCAGTGTCAATGGGTGGTAGACTACCTGGCTTCTTTTTCAGGAAATGTAGAGATTGGGCTTGAAATTGATAGGAGAGAGGAGTTGCTTAGCTCTTTTAATGGTCTGAAATTTTGGGTTCTGTATGTCGATGTAGCTTGTTAGGTCAGTGAGAAAATTACGGATCTTGGAACAATCTTGTTAGACGAGAAGGCTACACTGAAATACGCAAAGTACTATTTTAGGGAGTTACACTATTCGCCTATCTGTCCTGAAACGCAAGCTATGGTGGAGGGCCTTAAGATGGCAGCTCGAGCTCAAGCTTCTTGTATTACTATTTTTTCAGATAGTTAGGGAGCTCATTAATATGTTAAATGGTATTTCTAATCCGCTTTTGGAAGCCTAGTCATTGATAGCAGAAATTCGTAGCTGGTCTTAGTCTTTTGATGCTATCTCTTTTCATTTTGTTAGAAGAGTGTGGAATTCTCCAGCTCACTCTTTAACTCGTCGGGGATTTTTCAGGGCTACAATACTCTTAGATTTCTATGTTTCTTGTTTGGCTAACAGACTATTGTAAGCATGATGTTTCTATTTTTCTCCCTCTGCCGGGTTGTGGCAATGAGTTTTTTTTTTTTTTTTTTTTTCCTTTTATTATTTTTTTTTTTTTTTTTAAAAAAAGTGGCTAGATGTGTTAGTTGTTTTTTATTTTTTAAGTATAACAAATGGGGTTGAAAAGATTTAAATTTATGAACTTAAAAAAAACAGTATCAATTACTATTGATTTATATACTCACCCAACGATTTAAGAGTAAGTACAAAATATTTGTTTGAGATAAATCCACATTCATTATCATGTTAATATACATGTTACAATATGAATAACTAAAATGATAATTTGATTAAAAAAACTATAATGGTTATTTTTAAGTTTAGAAATCAATATATTTATATTGAAATTGTACTAAGGACAAATATACAATCATTGACAAAAATGGGATTTATACTTATAATTAGCATTCATCAAACAAATTTGGTCTTGGACCAAAATAAAGACTACCATGAACTTAGTTGATCTTATATAAAACTAAACCTATATTATTAACTTTAGGTTCTAAGTTTTTTTAGAAGAAAAAAAAAAGAAAAAAAAAATTAATCTTGTTTCTCTTTCATCTAACTTTTCAAGAAAGATAAATTTCCATCACTTAATTGGCATAGCATTTGTACTATCTATCTTAAGGTCTGAGGTTCAATTCTCCTACCACTTATTTAATCTAGGGTAATTGCATTAGATAGGATAAATAATAAAATAAAATCTAAATTTTGTTATATTTACAATTTTTTTTATTAAATTATATCGACAAATACTTTAAATCTAATGACTATATTTGTAAGAATCTCTTTAATCTAATACTTTTACAAAAAAAAATAAAAAAATAAATAAAGTTCTACCTTTAAAATGAATGTTACTTTTTGAAAGGGGTCCAATTAATTAGCCGCGTGATAGTAATGAATTTCATTGTTTTTGACTGACCAAATCTCACTTGGAAAGTTGGATTCTCATCTAATTGACATGGTAAAATAAGGCTGTTTTTTAAAATATATAAAGTAGGTTAATGTTTACCATAATTAGCTTCTCTAGCCTTTATAATATTTTGATTTCTTTATTTATTATTTATTGGGACATGTTTTATTAGAATGTGACCAAAGAGTTTACATTTTAGATTGATTATAAGATTGTTTTTAAAAATATAGCAAAGTTGTGTTAAACTATTTATAAATATAAAAAAGTTTTACCGTTTATCTGTGATAGAGCGACTTCTATCACTCGCGGTCTATCACTAATGGCATTGAAAATTTTTATATTTATAAATAGTTTAACATTTTTCTATTTATAATAATTTCTATTATATTAATTACATTGAAAAAATATATATATAGTTTTGACAATTTCTTACTTTTGGACATATAATTATATGATGACATGCTTGATTCTCAATGAGAGTGATTTTATTACATTTAAAAATTAACCCTACAAAGTTTGATCACTAAAATAAATGTGTAATTTCATGACACTTAAAATTTGTCCCAATTCACAGAAATTATCATAAAATTATTATTATTTTTAGTAACTTAGTACTATTGTCAACAACAATCAATTACTAATATTAATAAATGTCGTTATCAAATTTCCTATGACAAATTGTCAGTGTAAATAAATAACTTAAGAATTTGATATTTTTGTCAAGATATATGAATATCAACGAAAGTGAAAAACAATCAATAAAATATTACATTTGTGACTTGCATAAAAATATACCTTTGTATATTTTTTCTAAAAAAGGGATTATTTTACATCAATAAAAACTCATTTTTAGTGATATTTGATGGCACATATATTCTTAAAACATAAAAGAATGGCTGAATTGGTTATTACATTTTACATCATTCCCAAAATTCAAATGGTTTGGAAACCCATGTGTTGAGAGGCTAAAATGGTAATTCAACAAAAGTTATACTAGTCAAACTATACTATATTTTATTTTCCCCAAAAGAAAAAAAGAAAAATATATTCAAAATTGAAGAAGGTATATAAATTAGGTAGAATGGGAAGGAAAATTTATTCACATTGGAATTGTCAAATTGTGATCGAGGGCAAAGGTAGGAAGAAACAAATTGGTTCTGTCTTTGTGCATATATTCAAAGAAGGAAGGGAAAATCCATAACCCACAGAAAAAGAGGAAACAAAAACAGAGTTTGTTGGAGAATATATTGATTTTGTGTTTGAAAATGGAGAATTTAATGGGTTTGCTAAGAATCCATGTGTTTAGAGGTGTTAATCTTGCTGTAAGAGATGTTGTTAGCAGTGATCCTTATGTTATTTTCAAGATGGGCAAACAGGTTTCTTTCTTCTTCTTTTCTTCATTCACTTTCTTCTTCCTTTTTTTTTTTTTTTTTTCATTCTGCTTTTCTTCAACCTTTTGACTCAAAAATTATCATCTCATCATTTTGATTTTGATTTTAGATTTTGTGTTGTGTTGGATCTGTTTGGATATTGTGTCCGATGGTGTTTTGGATTATAGGTCGAAAAGATGGAGAAGACGTCGTAATCTTTATAAAGACATATGGATTCTTCTCTTCTTATCAACTGATTTTGAGATGAATCCGTTGAATATTAGATCAAATTTCGTAAAATTGCTTTGTTGTTTGTAGAGTCTCTGAACTCAAGAGTTATGGGTTTAAGTTTAAGTGACTGTCTAACAAAGTTTGAAGTTATGAGTTTTGACTTCAAAACTTTTAAAAACATTTGTTAGAAATAGATAGTAAAATAAATAAATCCATACGTCGAAGTACTTAACGAACAAGGTTAAAGTATTTGTTTATCAGACCTTTTTGAGTATTGGGTTTAAATTTTGGTAGAGTCATTTCTTTTTGAATTAATTATGACAATCAATTTAAAACATCTTGCATGTAAAAAAAAATAAAGATTAACTTTACACTAAGTCATCAACTTCAGCTTTCAGGTGACATTGTATTCACAACATTTTGTTGAAATGCTTTAAGTCTATTTTTTGGTTCTGTAATATGTAACATTCTTTCTAATAAAATTGTTTTCCCTCTGTTTCGTAGACGTAGCTAACACACTGTTAGTAAACCACATAAATCTGTGTGACGATTCGTTATTCTTTTACTTTTTTTTTGTATTCCTTAATTGTCGATTTCATAACACTTTTTTACTTTTGTGGATTAAATCTATTATGTTGCGTGATCTACAGAAATTAAAGACTCGAGTAGTGAAGCAAAACATCAATCCAGAATGGAATGAAGATCTAACTCTATCAATCCAAGATCCAAATCTTCCGGTGAATGTGGTAAATACTACATTATCATATCTCACTTCTTTTTTCTTTTATTTCCATGAGCTTAAACTGAATGAAGAAGAGAAATATGAAGTATGTTTGATGATGTTCTTGTTTCATGTTTACATAGCTCGTATACGACAGAGACTTATTCTCACTCGACGATAAGATGGGGGATGCAGAGTTCGACGTTCGACCGTTCATGGAAGCAGTGAAGATGAGATTGAACAATCTCCCAAGTGGCACCATCATAACAAAGATTCAACCAAGTAGGGAAAATTGTTTGTCTGAAGAAAGTTGCATAGTTTGGGTAAATGGACAAGTTATTCAGAAAATGTTTCTAAGGTTAAGAAATGTGGAGTCTGGTGAAATTGAGCTGCAGTTGCAATGGATTGATATTCCTGGCTCTAGGGGATTGTAGTTATAAAATTTAAATTTAAAAAAAAAAAAAAAAAAACATAATAAAGTATTTTATTATGTAATGGGATTTCTTTTTGGACTTTTAATTATATGGTGTCTTTAATTTGTCTTAATTATTAAACTAGTTTTGTTTTGGCCTCCCAATTATATCCATGGAAATGAGTGGATAAGCTACTTAATTTTTGTCTGTGATTGGAGTAGAATATACAAAGGTGATGCACTAAATATTGCTCTACAATTATTTCAGTGAATATTTTGAATTTTGTTTTGTTTGTTAATATACAATTTTAGTCTCTGTATTTGAAGTCTTATTTCATTCTAATCATTCTATTTATATATATATATATATGATATAACTTAAAATTAGTTGGTATTCAACATTCTACGTTAAAAATGAGACACAAATTACAAGAATAAAAAGTAATATTTATTTATCACTATTTTTGGATTGTTGGGTCTACATGAGATAGTGGAATATATAATTTGGGAAAATAGCAATGCTTATATTATGCACTATACATACTATTTAATATAAAAATAAACTAACTAAAATAGTTAAGGTTAAAAATATCATTTTGGTCTTTATACTTTTAAAATTTGTTCAATTTCAGTACATGTGCTTTCAACCAATCTTAAATTTAGTCATTCAAAATTTATTTTATTGAAATTAATTTAAATAATAATAATAATTTTCATGCAAGAAAATACAATATGTAAACATATTTTCAAATTTTTTTTAGTAAAAATGTTAATAAATATTAAAAAAATATTTTTTAAAAGATTAGAGATTATACTTACCATCCAGTAAAACTATAAGAATAAAATTAAATCATTGAAAATATAGTACTATTGAGTAAACTTATTTTAACCAATAATTAATGAAAAGGGAGGAGAATGAGGACAAGCCAACCTCTTAAGCTAATGTCTACAGATGTAATGTATTTATTAAAAAAGAAAAAAATCAGCACAATAATACAATAACTAATTGACTTGATCAAAATATTTAAAATTCAAAAAAATTATTCCCTCATGGGTAGGTGTCACAATCTTTGATATGAAACGTTAGGTTAGTTGATAGAATCACTTGAATTATTATTATTATATGTTTGAACTTTGAAGGGATGAAAGAGCCCCTAGGAATATTTAGCTAATAGAGTAGACGTTAAAGATTAAAATAAATCGAAATATGATAATTTGTTAGGTCTCTCGTGATAACAGTAATTTAAGTTGTTAACATATAGTTCATCTAGTTAAGACTTATCTAATCTTAAAGTTAGACTTTCGAAACAAAATTGAAAATCTTAATAGGTCATCAAAATTGAAATTTCAAAGACTAAAAAGAAAATGAAAATTTAAGAATTTATTAGACACAACCCTAGAAAATAAAAAGCTTACAAAATAGAGATAAGTTTGAGATTAAATTTGTAATAATAATAATAGTAATAATATTGTATTTATTTAGGGTACGTAGAAATTTGTATATATAAAATTGAGAAGTCTTCTAGTTGACCTTGTCACACATCCTAACCCATCAATTACTATTGGGATTATGCCAAATTTTAGGTTTGGTTGAAGTTTGTTTTCTTTGAAAAAGAGATTGAACTATTGCAATTTGGTTAAGTAAGCTTCATCTTCAAAAAGACAAGAAGAATGAGATTTTGTATTTGATTGGATGCACTTGAATTAATAATTTAATTTTCTAATGTGAGCCAAATGAAAATGAGTGGGTGGCATGTTCTAAATTATATTTTCTTGGAATAGAAGAAATATAAAAGGCTTGACCAAATGGTTTGCATTTAAAATATAATTTCCTTTTTGTTTTCTTCCTCACCTTCTTCTCTTGTCCACAACCTCATCTCTTGCTTTGGGCCTCCTAAGCCTCTCCTAATATTCTTCCTTCCCCCAAAAATGTTATTTTTTTTAAAAAATTTATTATTTAAAAAAAATGATATATATATATATGTGAGATTTCTTCAAAATATAGCAAAAGAAATCAAAATATTTATAAATATAGCAAAATTTCAATGATAGACCACGATAGATTATGTATTTTGTTATTAGTTATAAATATTTTCAACAGCATTGTCATTGTCATTAAAGATAATTTTCTTATATAATATTTGATTTAAAATAAATATAAAATTACAAATCTAGAGTCATATATTTAAACTTCCCACCTATAAAACAAGTTAGGTTGTAGATATATAGACTCAAATTAATATAAGAGATTCGGATAGTAGAACTCCTAATCGCAAAGGCATATTAATTAGGATACATTTTGAATGTTGGCTTCAATAATTAGTCTTTGTTTGGAGGTAAAAGACAAATACTTATATTTATATCTATGGGCCCTTAATGTCTATGGAATAATTTTCAAAATTTGTCACCATTCTACATTTTCCTTTTTTACTTTATTGTTGATGTATCAATTATTTGTTTCTCCAACCACCAAAAACTCAACTCCTCTCTTTCCAGTGACATAAATCCCTTTATCCCATCTCCCTCAATCTCTCCTTCAATTTGTCAAAATCCCCTTCAATCTTTCTCATTTATCTATTTCATTTCATATTATTCAACTTTCTTTTCTTTATCTTTTTGGGTTGTCTAAATCTTTATTTTCTATTTGTCTCTTTTGTTATCTTATTCTCTCTTGTTGCCTGAATCTTTGTTTTTTGAAGTAATAGTCATGTAAAACTGAGTTCAAATTAAGTTAGGCACATATACGTATGTGTTGAAATTAAAAATAAAATAAAATAATATATTATTTTTTTTGTCATTTTAATTCATATATTGAGAAAATTTTGGATTATTCATCTAGTCATTTCCTACAAATGCATGAAAATTATCATTTTGGAGTAACAAAGAGTGAGGTTGTGTTATTTATTTCTCCAAACAATTTCAATTTTTAGTCATTGGAGCACACTTAAAGTATGCTGGAGAATGGCTATAAAATAGTTTAAATCACTTTTGTCATTTTTAAAAAAATTTTGAAACAAGTTTATAATTGTTCAAAACCAATTTTGATGACAGTAAAAATTGCATTTAAAAGTATAAAATTAATTTTGAGTGATTTAAAGCATGATTTTTTTTTTTTATGATTTTGAACATGAGAAAGTGATTTTAACCATTTTGAAATTACTCCAAAAAATGGTGTTAACATTTTGCTAAAGCTTACAAGCTTAAACATCCTATAGCATTTTACACGAAATATTTATCACTATTATTTACCATTGGAAATAACTTTTGTTAAAAATGTATATATAAAGTTGGATAGAGAATTCAAATTTTTAACTTCTTAGTCAAGAGTACATGTTTTATCAAGTTGAACTTCTTTTTTCTTAGTTTATTATATACGTACATACACTCACATACATACATCTTTTACTATTCAATATATAGTTGATATAAATGAGACGCTAATCAGCATATTACTATAGTTACACCCGTAATTGTTTTTTAAAAGATATTGATATTAAATAATGGTTAGAAATAACGCTCAAAGTTTTTCAACGTTTATAAATAACATCCTTTTTTTAACAATTATTTTAATGACTCGTCCTGTTGCCTCTAACAGGATTGTACTATCGAAACCAAAACAAAACCCTAATTCTCTTAGTAACACTTTTGATTGGGAATTTCTCAATTAGAATCCGAACCATGACACTGAAATTGAACAAAAAAATTGAGAGAGAAAAAGGAGAGAAGAATGTTGAATCATAAAGAAGTGTTGGGTCCCGACAATTTCAAAAAAAAAAAAAAGGAGGCCCATCAAGTTAGGCCCAATATAAGCTAACTTTTTTTTAACGGGGAAATTGAACAAAATAGCAAGAATTCGAATTTTTGGCAAATTCCGGAAACAATAAGATTTTTGGCAAAATATGTGCCACTTGCATAAGATATATATATATATATAATACTTAATTTGCCTTTTGTGGGGTCTTTCGTCAGACATATTGAATATAAAATTGCTATAGCGTGAATCGATTATGGCTAGAAATACTGTGTAAATGGGTTAGTGTTGGTTTTAGTTTCTAACTTTACGGATTTTAGAGAGAAAAACTTTGTGCATTTTTTCGCGCAATTTGAATTTCATTTTAACAGTTTTTTCTCATATTAGATTTGAATAACTACTTCCCAAATCCATTAAAAACAAATCAATCTTTGATCTCTTTATCTCATTTAACCATCATTTTTAATGTTCCATATTAAAACAGAATATTGTATCTTTCTAATTTGTATCCATTAATATCAGTATTAACTAACATATAGTTAATTACATATACATATAATGTAACAGTAACAAGAAACTATGAAATTTAACTAATTTACATTTACACATACAGTGTGTAATTGTAATGTAAAATTACGAGATTTTACCATTATTTTTTTTTTTCGTGATTCGTTAGTATAACTAAATTTTGTATCTTGATTTTTCACCATGAATATCTATCTAAATCTATCTTCTTTTATCATATTTGATTTTATCTTATTCTTTTTTGATTTATTCATACATTTTCTTACCAAAATTCGGTTTTATCTTTTTTTTTTTTTTTTTTTTTTTTTTTTTTTTTTTTTTTA
>QLSR01000183.1:529275-552106 GCA_031780015.1 Citrullus colocynthis
TTTTTTTTTTTTTTTTTTTTTTTTTTTTTTTTTTTTTTGTTTCTATTTGTCAAATTCAATTTTTTGTAACCTTCTTTTCTTGAATTGATTAAGTTTTATCTAATCATCTTCTCTTCTCTTTTTTCTCTTCTTATTTCAACCACTATTCTAATCTTGTTTTCTGCTGCAATCCTCCACCAGGTTGCTTGCTTTAAGCAACTGCTCGACTCAATCCATTTTTGCATAAATATATTTTTTTTATTCCTTTTTGTGTATTTGCATTTGTGTGACTGCAAAATATAATGGATTTGTTTAGCTCTTTTTGGATTTGCTTTAGGTGGTTATATGTTAGTCTACCTGGGTAGTTTGAACATTTGCTAATTAGTATTTTTATTTTAAAAAATCATTTTGCTATTTTTATAATTTTGGATTTTTTTTTTCTATTTTCCCAAACAAAAATTTAAATTTTGTTATTTATCTCGTCGGCCTTTTTTATGTGGTTGAAACTAAAAAGTTTGTCAGGTAAACTTGCTTTATATTTTCCTTAGCTTTCAAGAGAAAGAAAGGGAGAGTCATTGTGTTTGGGTTTTCGCATTTCCCTTCGAACCAAGAAGAAAAGAGAGGAACGCTTGGGGTATTTTCTTCTCCATTTGATTTTGGCAAAATGGCATAGATGACCTAAAATAAGGGGGTCCAAATGAAAAATTAGTACCTTTTTCAAAACCAATGAATTCACTACGCGTAGATGGTTTTCAGGGTCGAATCGGTAAATTTATAGGATGCTAACACAATAAATGTCATTTTTCATTCAATTTTAAAAATGTTTTTCATTTGTTTCCTCGCCCCAAGGGGTCATCCGTACAAAAAACTATTGATTTTTCTGAGTTATCCTCACCAGGTTAAATCTCTTCTACCTTTACTTGATGAAGGGTATTTTTATGTACCATTTTGTTTCTTGGTGATTTATTTTTGTGGATGATTGTTATATCTTTTGGTTACAACTAGGGAAGAAACTGTCGTAACTCATTATATTTCAAAGTCATCCCATGGTTTTCCCCCTACCATGATGGAATTTCCACGTAAATATTGGTGTCACTATTTCTCTTTTTTGTGCTTGTGATTTTGTTTACTTTACAGATATCAACTACATATTAAAATACCAACAAGAACTCCGGCCGGCAACATTTTGGGTTTTCTCCGGCTCCTTGCTCTCTCTCTATATATTTTTTTTCATCTCTCTAAATCACCAAATCCTTGTTTTTCTTTTTAAACGTTCATAAAAAATGAAATTGTGGGTGGGGTCTCATACTCTCAAAACATGATTTTACTGTTAATTTAGGTAGCAAGGCCAAATTCATGGGTGAAAAAGAAGAACCAAACTGAGTTAGGTTCCTTATATACTTCTTATGATCAATCCCTTTGCCCCGATTCTATCGAGAAATCCCAAAATATTGATAGTTCAAATGTACTATTCAAAAAAATCAAAGTTTTTGTTTTAGTCTATCCCAGCCGAGATGCATTGAAATGAACCATTAAAATAGTTGATTAAAAAAAAAAAAAAAATTGATGCTGTTTATGAAAGATAAAAAAATTTTAGTGTTTTTTATGATAATTGCCTAATTATATCTTGATTCTCAAAACATATGGTACTAATGTCTGGAACGAAATGCAAGATAAGAAAAACAAAATATATGTTGAAAAAAATCGTAGAATATTATTTTAAATTAAAATAATTATTAGAAAAAAAAAGTGTATACTAAACGCGGACCCATTTATTTAATACATAATAACTCCATTACATAAATAGTAAATGTCTTACCATAATTACCATAAGTAAATGCAGAATATCATAATTTATGAAAGAAAATGGAAAGAATAAACCAGAAAAAATTAAATTAATAGGAAAATTTTTTTTCTAGTCTCTCTATTTTCAGTCTAATTTTAATTTGCTCCCTAAATTTAGAAAAGTCATAATTTTGAGCTTTCTAGTGGGCTCAAAAGAGATAGGCCCATTTGTTAAATGGGCTTAATGGGATGGGCTGAAAGGGATTGGCCCGTTTGGAAACTGGGCTTAATGGGCCAATGTGACCAAGTTGCTTGTTTTTTTGGGAATTTAGAGTGCACAAGGGGAATTCTACTCTATAACAAGTTATGTTATAGTTGGAAGTATGACAGACTAACTATAAGTTTCACAAAATTTATGGCAAATACAGTCACACTCAAGTTTTTTTTTTTTTTTTTAATAGGTTTGATTTTCATTTTTTTTTTCCTTCTTCTTTCGTTTAATTTCCCTTCCATTTCAATTCTAATATACTTTGATTTTTCTTTTCTATTCCATTTTTTAGTCTTTCACATTCCTTTTTTTTTTTTTTTATCTCCTTTTAAATTTATGTTTGATTTTAATTTTCTTTCCTTCTTCTTATCTCCCTCATTTTTTTAAATTTCCCTTCCGTTTCTATTCTTTAGTTTTCACAACTTTTTTTTTTTTTTTTAATTTTTCTTTCATTTTAATTTTTTTTTTTTTTTATTTTTTTTTCCTTTTTTTTTTTTCCCCTTTTTTTTTTTTTTTTCCTTTCTTTTTTTTTTTTTTTTTTTCTTTTCATTTTTATTTTTATTTTTTTTTTTTTTTCCATTTTTTATTATTTTAAATTTTTTTTTTTTTTTTTTTTATCTCCTTTTAAATTTATGTTTGATTTTAATTTTCTTTCCTTCTTCTTATCTCCCTCATTTTTTTAAATTTCCCTTCCGTTTCTATTCTTTAGTTTTCACAACTTTTTTTTTTTTTTTTAATTTTTTTTTTAAATTATTTTCACTTTTTTTTTTTTTTTTTTTTTTTCTTTTCATTTTTATTTTTATTTTTTTTTTTTTTTTTTTTTTTAAATTTAGTTTAAAAATGCTTCGACTTTGCTTCTCTATTTTCATTAGTTAATCTTCCACATTCATTTTTCCTTTCTTTATTTTATTTTTCTTTTCTTTTTTTGAAAATTGTTATTTCTAACCTAAAAACATTTTTAGAACAAATCTAACCCTTTTTTAAAAAACTTTTTTTCTAACCTCTTTTTCACTTTTTTAGCTTTTTAGTGGAGGACCCCACAATGTGAAATGCCATTTTTGCCCTCATTAATTCCTAGTAAGTTCAAACGTCCCATTTAGAGTCCCAACGCGTGCCGTCGTCTTCCTCTTCGATTAGAAATTGTTGAGTTTTATCCCTTAAAACTCGTAGATTGTAAATGTAATAATTTGACCGTAATTAAATCATTAATCAAGAGTTATTGATGTGTTACTTCAATAAGCGTTATTGATTGTTTTTGTTTGTTTTGTCTTAATAACCCTAAATCCAATAAACTGATATCCTAGGCTGTTTTATGAGTCTTGAACTGTATGTGGGGACATATTGAGATCAATGTTAGTATATGGATAAGGCTGGGTACCTTATCCTTGTGACACTATGGATATGACCTACTTTGTATTTGATACAAACGCAATGATCTAACGAGTTCGTGTAGGTGACATGCAAGTGGGGGTATCTTATGCAATGAGCTTGCATAAGACTGGACCACGAAATCGTAACCACTAGATGTAACTCCATTGAGTAGTTAGGTTTCTATTTCAATAGGATGACCTAGGCAACTTAGTCTTAATCCTAAGTATATTATGAACTCTTGTCCATGAGGGATTGTCCTTTGATTTGTATGGGTGAGCGTGGTTGTTTGCCGACTCAATATGCTTATTGGGGACAAGACCGAGTGGGAGCTGGGACATAATTATACAACATGGAATTCACTCATTCCCATTTTTAGGGTAAGTAGATAAGTGATCCTTTAAGTGGTGTCTCTGGGACGTGAACAAAGGGCCCTACCTCTCACTGGCCCTAGAGAGGTTTTTGTTTAATAGTTGGACCATAAACATGTTGTTCATTAGAGGAGCACTAGTACTTAAGGATTTAGAAGTAACCTAGGGGTAAAATGGTAATTTAACCCAGCTGGTATTATGAACACTTATGAAAGACTAATTTGCTATTATTGGTCTATATCCATGGACACAAAAATATATCTATAGTGAGAAGAGTGCAGTTGTGGGTCTTTAGTGGAGTGTACCCACAGTTAACGAATATTTATTAATGTGGTTAATGAGTTTGACCGATTAATCTCATATCATTGGAGCTCTGATCTATAGGTCCATAAGGTCCCATTGCTAGTTCACCATGGACTAACAAGGATCAACTATGTCGAAAGAAAAATTTGAAATGTTCAAATTTATGAAGGAAAATATTAATTGTATTGGATACAATTAATTGCATGATTTATTATAAATTTTATTTGAATGTGATTCAAATTATAACTTTATAATATGAAGAATTAATTTATTTGAATATGATTCAAATAATTAATTATTTATTTGGATAAAATCTATATAAATAAATAGAGGGAGAATTAATTAATTGATTTGAATTGGATTCAAATAATAGTTAATAATTTGGATGAGATCCAAATCAAAGATTCTGCAGAAAATAAATATTTAAATAAGATTTAAATATTTTAAACCATTTAATATGAGATATTATTTGGGTAGATATTTATTAATATTGGATATTATTAAATATTTGATTTAAAATCTCTGTAGAGGGTTTATCCTAATAGGATTAGGAGCAACCTATAGAGTTCTATAAATAAGGCCCTTGGGAGCCTTCATAGAACACACTCTCTAATAGAATAATCTCTATAATTACTCTAAAAATCTTTCTCTACTAATTCTTCCAATTTTCTTAAAAAAATTCTAAGAAAATTCTTCTTCCCATTCTTTCAAAGAATCGGTTCCCACAAACTGGATCCTCTTGGAAAAGAAAGACTATAAGGAGAAGACTATCGGTTCAATAATTATAGATTGGCAAAAGATGGTGCTTAACCTTTTCTTTAATTTTTTGTATTTTTAATTCTTTCAATAAATCAAAAAACGTGATTACACTCTTATGCCGGATTCAATTCCCTTTAGAAATTACTAGGAAATGGAAAAAATTTGAAAATAGCTCTCAACATTCGATTTCTTCCTAAAATCATCCCTCTCCTACCTCTAAAACTCCCTCTGATGAAATCATCTCCTCCCTCTCTTCCTCTCTGAAAAACCCTTTTATTGGTTGGATTTCGATAAAGGTACTTTGTTTAGATTCCAATTATAGGGTTTTTTTTCTAACATTTTATATGACATGGAAATATTATATTGGAAGGGAGTTTTTGTGTGATTTCTGTTAGGAGCATAAAAAACCCACGAAGGACTTTATCCATTTTAAAGCCTGGGTTTCTGTCAAACCCACTTTGAAAAAGAACAACAATTTCTGCTGAGTAATGGGCCTTAAATGAACAAATCTATTGTTTTGAAAAACTTGGGTTAACTTAGGCTTTCAAAGTGAAAAGAAGGATGGGTTTGAACTTAGCAGGAAGATGCAAGGAGAACTTACCAGGAAGTTGTGAGTGTTCTATCACTTTTCCCATAAAGTTTTAATCTATCACTTTTCCTATAAAGTTATGATCACAGAATACTCAATTTTTCTTGGTAAGTTCAAACTTATTAGGAAGGAAGCTCTATGTCATTTTTCTCGTAAAGTTGGTCATCAGCACTTTACCGAAAAAGTGACAGAGAGCTAATTCCTTCCCAATAAGTTTAAACTTACCATAAAGGAAGCTCTCTGTCCTTTTTTCCATAAAGCTGGTAATTAGCACTATACAGAAAAAGTGACAAAGAGCTTAGTTCCTTCCTAATAAGTTTGAACTTACCAATAATTTTGCTCTCTGTCATTTTCCTGTAAAGTTGGTCATCAGAACTTTACGGGAAAAGTGGCAAAGAGTTTAATTCCTTCTCGATAAGTTCAAATTTACAAGGAAGGAAGCTCTTTGTCTTTTTTCCTGTAAAGAACTTTATGGGAAAAAGGACAGAGAGCTTCTGTTCCTTCCTGATAAGTTTAAAAAAGACAAAATGTTACTTTAGGGTTTTTGTTAGATATCATGTCTTATCTGCCAATTAGTCATCATCTGATTGAACCTTCGGCTACACTGAAATGCCCGTGCCCATCGTTCAAATCTCACTTCTTCTAAATACTGGGCGGTTCTTTGGAATGGAAGAATTTTAGCCCAATGTACTCGAAAAGTTATTTCACACGACATGCGTTGGCCGCTAAAATGAAGGCAGTTATGTCAACTTGTTTCTTAAAATGTGTGGTCAAGTTCATAACAACATGGTGGATGAATAAACAATGAAAGGCTGATGGAGAGACCTTAAGAATTGCTTTCCCAATGCTAGGCTTCCTGTTTGATATGATGACAAGTTCTAATACCGCCCTGACGCAGTTTTTTTGATTATGGAGCTATTGGATTTTCTTATAGTAGAGAGCGGTATGTTAGTGCTACAACATGTTTCACCCTCTCGAAGAACATGTTTCACCTCTCGAAGAACCATGTCCATGCATCATCTGTCTCCCCATCTACCCCAAAAATGCAACTAGGTATATCTGACCATTCTCATCCACTGAGTTCCCACTTGACACCTTTAAACTTCCTGTGTAAATGTGTTTCGTCAACAATTAACACACGCCTAATGTAGTTCAAAAAACCTCTAATACATGGACCAACTACCATGAAGATATACCTAAAGCATTTCCCATCATCAAGATTCAAGTCAAACATAGTTCCAGGGTTCACAATCCGCAAGACTTCACTGTAGGCATGTAAATGGCTATACGACTCCTCTAGTCTACCTCAAACTATTATCAAAGTCTCGTCTCTGGACGCCAAGCTTTTTTGTAACTGATGCTCACACCATACTGTTCACGCATGTCTTGCATTATGTCTTTCAGCCTATATGTCCTACTGACATTAGTAAACTTGGACTTAATTAAAATTCTTTTTACCCTACTACGTGTCTGTTGGTGTTCGTGGTCCATTAGTTGGCAAGAGCATGTATGATTATTAATATACCTACTTATCTTTAAAAATGTGGAATTCTTAAGCTTTCAAGCTCTAATCCTCCATCCACAAGTGTCATGCTTATATTTAACTGTCAATAAGGACTTCGTGGATTTATTAACTGTCAATAAGTTTCAAAACTCTGATGAATGGAAAAGATTGATAATGCATATGTAACTGCTTCCTTTGAAATGTATATTTGTCCAAGCTCAATATCAATATCATCCTTATCGAACACCTAATTAGATGTAATAATTTGCATCCCAATGCAAGACATTTCAGGTTGTGTAGAACTAGTGCCACCAATTGGTACTACACCAACACAACCGCTATCATCATCCCCCTTCTCAATTTCATTTTCACCTTCTTCAACATCATCTCCATCACCAGCCTCAATCAATTCATCAGACTCATCTTCTAAGTCTCGTCTTCGTCACATTCGTAGTCTTCATCATCATATCCATCTCCATCTTCATTTTCATTATCATTTGGAAATCCATCTCCAACAACCCCCTCTTCTACAACAGCATTGTCGTCTGTTGCACCATATCTTGAAGAGGAAGGATCCCCTTGTTCAAAATTGTTTGGATCAAGGTAGAAACTGTCATTGGCTAGGTCATATGGGGCTACTTTATTGCTTAAGGGGGTTAATGATGGTATATAACCCAAAAAATCATCTTGTGATGGATGATTTTCTTCGACAAAGGGTGGTATGGGGTAATAAAATGGTGGGAATTCTTGTGTTTGGTTGTATGAGAAGCTTGGTTGGTATGAGGAATAAGGGCTACTAGTTTCACTACATAGATGCATGGGGTAATTTTGAGCTCGTTGATAAATATATAGGGGGTCTACATGCATCCTCCCCATTTAAAAAAAAGAAGCTAATTCTTGATCATTCCTTATCAAATAAGTTGGAACTCTAGATCCGAAATTGTATAGACATCTAAGGATAAGGTTGTGATGGTTCGAGTCAACCCCACGTAGCTTATACAACTCTAACAGAAATTCATCATACCTAATATCACATCTTACTTCTGGACCCTCCAGATTACCCCCTAAGTAATCTTGTTCATCCTCCTTCCAAATACCACTATAGCAAACAAATATGTGAGTCATCCTGCAAGTATATAATAAAATAGTCATATATGATTCTTTTTCCTTCTTTTTTTTTTTTTTTCAAGAAAACAATTATTATTCTTCAACTTATGAGGTTCTTTCCCATAAAGTTGACTAGAAAATATTATTTTCCCAAGAATTCCAGTAGATCTAAACATTTCTCGTAAAGACTCTTTCCCCCTCACACAAACAAAACAACTGTTTTTTCAACTTTCAACAACATAAGACATGTACATGAAAGAGAAAAAACCAAAACAACATTCATACCTTTTTCTGTACTAGAGGAAACATTGCAAAAGGAAAGAAGTCTTTGAAAATGGGACCAACAAATTCTCTCTAAACAAGGTAAAAATTGGACCCTCATGCCTTTTTAGTAAAAGCAAAATGGAAACATGGAGTATAATTAAGGCAAACTGAAGTTAAGGATTTGAAAATTTTTGTTAGGCAAGTTAAGTAGGTGTAAAATTGAAGGGAATTGAATGAGAAATTAATGAGGGAAAAATGACATTTCACATTGTGGAGCCCTCTACTAAAAAGTTAAAAAAGTGAAAAGGTGTTAGAAAAAGATGTTTTTTAAAAAAAGGTTACATTTATGGTCCAAAAACTTATTTAGGTTAGAAATAGCAATTTTCTTTCCTTCTTCTTGTTTCCTTCTTTTTAATTCTTTTATTATTATTTTCAAAAGTTTCTTTTACATCATACCTGAGAAATTGCTATTTCTAACCCAAAAGGTTTTTTATGGGACAAAACTAACCTCTTTTTCAAAAAGTTCTTTCTCTAACCCATTTTTCATCTTTTTAGAATTTCAGAGATGGGTCCCACGTGGTGAAATAGAGTAAATACCCCAAATATCTCGTTCTTCAACACTCAAGCCACATCTTCATCTTCTTCATAAGAGTCATCCAATTTTCTGGAAATAAACCCACGAAAAACTTCTTTGAAACGCTAATTTTTAGAAAATTTAGGTTTTCGAATACATCGCAGTAAAAAACGGAAAAGAAAATCCAAAATTTTCATGTGAAGGAGGTCTAATATGTATAGGAATGTCTGAAATCACCAAGAAAAAGAATTCGGAATGTCATTTTTTATCATTGTCATTTTTCCCGTAAGTTCATTTTTTTCGTAAGTTGATGTAGTTGACGGGAAAAGTCACAGAATGCCCAAATGCACGCCAACTTTCGAGAAATTTAGGCATTCTGTCACTTTTTCCGTAAGGTTTTTAACATGATCTTACGGGAAAAGTCACAGAATGCCCAAATTTCCAAAAAGTTCACGTGTATTTTGTCTTTTAGGTGAATATCGTCTCGCTAGTCTCGCTCTCTCTGCTATTGTTTCGTCTCTATGGCATCGTCGCTCTCATGCTAGTCTCGCTCTCGCTCTCGTTGGTCTCGCTTTCGCTCTTGCTAGTAAAGTGATTCATTTTTCTTTTCTGCATAAGTTTGACTTTCCCACATGGTGAAATGTCAGTAATACCCTCAATTTATATCTCATCTCACTGTCTTCAATTTGCATTCAATTCGCTTTAAGTTATGCATTTACCTAACTTACCTGACAATGTTTTCAGACCTACAACTTCAATTTAACTTTAAACGTTTTCCATTTTTGTTTCACTCTCACTTTCATGAAAAAGACTATACTTTTGAGGGTCCAGTTTCAGAGAATTTGGATTTGTTCATTTTTGGGGTCCATTTGATACACCAGCTAAGTACGTGGGGTAGTAGGACACGTGGTAGTTTGTTTTATATCTTTTTTTTTTTTTTTTTTTTTTTTGTTATATGCAATCAGTTTTTTTAAAAGAAGATAGTTTTGTTGTGGGAGGGAGAAGTTTTTGTTCTTGAAATTATCAAAGTTTCCAACCATCATGCGGGAAGAAAGAAAATGGTTGTTATTTTTCTTTATTAAAAAAAACTGTGATTTTTTTTTTTTTTTGGATTCTATGCTTCTTTGTTTCATTCTCTTTAGATTTTCTGTTAACGGTAATTAAATGTACTTATAGAATGCCTCACATATTTATTTGCTACAATGGTACATGGAGGTAGGATGAACGAGATTACATAGGGGGTAATCTTGGGGGTTTGGAAGTAAGAGGTGATATCGGGTATGAGGAAATTTTATTTGAGTTGTATAAACTTAGTGGGATTGACCCAAACCATCATGACCTTATTCTAAGATGTCTATACAATTTTGGATTGAGAGTTCCTACATACTTAATAAGAAATGACCAGGAACTGCGTTTCTTTTCAAATGGGGATGATGCATGTAGGTATCTTATATATTTATCATCGAGCGTGAAGCATAGTGGTGGATTTGGAAGTGACATGAAAAGCCCTAACTGCTCATACCATCCAAGCTTTCCGTATAATTTAGGGCAACAATACCCATCCCCTTATTACCCCGAACCACCTTCCATTGCACCAGTTGAAGAATATTTTCCATCACACGATGATTTATATGACCATTTATCTTCACTAACCCCTTTAACGAATAATGTAATCTCGGTTGACCTAGGTGACGATAGTTTCTGCATTGACCCATACAATTTTGAACAAGAGGGTCCATCGTCTTCAAGATATGGTTTAGGGCAGAAAAATATTGGTGTACAAGGGCGGTTCAGTGAAGAGCATTGTGGGGAGGGAAATGTAGGTGAAAATGATGACGATGAAAACTATGAATTTGAAGAAGATTATGTATCACCTGAGGATGGCAATGGTGACGATATTAAAGAGTGTGATGTTGAACTAGAGAAGGAAGTTCATCATGGATTCGTTGGTGATGAACCACTGTTGGTCGGCACTAGTTCTGCACAGTCGGGAATGTGTTTGCCTGTGATGCCCATTGTTATGACTGACCAGATGTTTGGGAAGGACGACGTCAACATCGAGCTTGGACAGATATATCTTTCAAAGGAAGAGCTCGCATATTCATTGTCGCTATTTGCCATGCGAAAGAATTTTGAAACTTTGGTCCACAAATCCACGAAGTCCCTGTTGGTTGTTAAGTGTAAACATGAGACGTGTGGATGGAGGATTAGGGCTCGTAAGCTTAAAGACTCTACATTCTTTAAGATAAGTAGGTATATGAATGTCCATACATGTTCTCGCCAACTAATGGACCATGACCACCAACAGGCAAGGAGCAAGATAATAGGACATTTGATTAAGTCTAAATACATGAATGTCAGTAGGGTGTATAGACCGAAAGATTAATGCAAGACATTCGTGAAGAGTATGGCGTCAACATTAGTTACAAAAAAGTATAGCGGTCGAAGGAAGAGGCCTTAATAATGTTCGCGGTAGGCCCAAGGAGTCATTTGGCCACTTACATGCATATGGTGAAGCTCTGAAGATAATGAACTCCTGGACCGTATATGCTTTGAAGCTTGATGATGAAAAATACTTCAGGTATGTGTTCATGGCACTAAGTCCTTGTATTAGGGGTTTTTTAAACATATGCGACGTGTTTTAGTAGTCGACGAGACATACTTACGGGGAAGTTTATGGGTATCATGCTTAGTGCGAACTCAATTGATGGGAACGGACAGATATACCCCATTGCGTTTGCCGTGGTTGACAGTCAGACGAATGATGTTGGACGTGGTTTTTTGAAAGGGTGAAGCAGGCAGTCGGAGCCATTACAGAGCTTGTCATTGTATCGGACCAGAAACCGAGCATTGGTAAGTCAATCAACAGTGTATTTTCATCTGTTTTCCATTGCTTTTGCATTCATCACCTAAGTCACAATTTGAACAAGCATTTCGAGAAAAAAGTTGGGCTCCCTGCTTTCTTTCTAGCAGCGAAAGCATTTTGTGATACCAACTTTTTCGAGTACATTGGGCCAAGATTTGTTTGATTAGAGAACCTGCACAGTACTTAGAGCATCGGCTTCAAGAGGTGGGCGAGGGCATTTCAGTGTGGTACACGATTTGATCAGATGACGACAAATGCAGCTGAAAGCCTCAACCCCATACTGAAGGATGCTCAGACCCTACCAATTACAAAGTTCCTTGATCACATATGGGGTTTGTTGCAAGATTGGTTTCATCCGCACTTAGAGGATGTTGGGGGTCGTCAGACTATACTTTCTGCATATGGAGAGGAAATAATCACTGAGGCAAAATTAAGATCAAGAAGACATGGAATTAAGCCAATCGATCGTTATAATTATGAAATAACCGATGGTCACTTGGGTGGAGCTATAAATTTAGAAGCGAGGACATGTACATGCAAAAAATTTGATTATTACGAAATTCCTTGCTCACTTGCAATTGCAGCCGTCCGACATTGAAACATCGATCCATATACCTTATGCTCACCCGCATACCAAATACAAGCTCTTTACGGGAGATATGCATAACTCATTTTTCCGGTCGCCCCTATATCAGAATGGAGGCGGCCTGATGATTTTGAAGATATTGAGATCTTGCTGCCCATGCAAGTTCCCCAAGTAGCTCGTCGTCAGAAGCTTCGAATTTCGTCAGCAGAGGAGGTTGTTCAAATACATAGATGTTCTAGGTGTGGACAAAGAGGCCACAACCAAAAAACTTGTAGACAACCACTATGTACGACATAGGCGGTGAATTTTCCAATGTATGCATACCCAAATCAATGTTTAAGAAAGCAGTATGTGTACGTAACTTAATTTTTGTACCCCATCATCCTTGTTCAAAAAAATCCAATTATAGTCTTTTTCCTGTGTTGTATGTAAACATAAAATATGAAAGTTAATGTGACTCTGTCAAAATTCCCACAAGGATTAATTTGGCCAACTTTTACATGAGAGCGAGAGCAGCGCCGACGAGAGTGACACCAGCTACACAACAACGGGAGAGACAATACACCAGGGCTAAATCAGCGAGAGCGAGAGCGAGACCAGCGAGAGCGACACTAGCTGCACAACACTAGGGAGAGCAAGACAGTACACATGGGAGAGCGAAATCAGCGAAAGCGAGACCAGCTGGAATGAGATAGTGAACGATAACAGAGACAATACACCAGATAGATCAACACTAGTGAGACAATACTAGAGGCACTTCAAAATTTATTTCGAAAACATCCTTTACTTTTCTTTAATGTGTTTGGGGGTTCAGTTAGGTAGGTATTCGATGAGTCCCATAAAGTCAAATTAAAAGAGCTTTACATACTAATAAAATGGTTTGTTCTTAAATATTTGTACAGCAAATTGACGTCTAAAAAAAGGCATATTATCCTGGGTTAGGGAAGACAAAGAAGACCCAGTCACAATATACTCAAAAAACCTTCGAACAAAAAATCCCACAGTCCCCACTCCCTGTTTGTTGTGGTACGTCTTGTACTCGTTCCACATTCCATTGTGTCAGCAGGAGGTTTGGCCGAACAAGATGAACATCACACTTCCGAAACAACACTGGAACGACGGTTCACATAACCTTCAAATGGCCTTCCGACTCCAATCAGGTCGTCATTGAACGCATGGAGTCTGAAACACCAACTTATCGACCACCATGTCGATCTTCCCTAGGATCTAGTGGAGATCGAGAATGTTGTACGACAGATATATGGCATTGACAGTAGCCCAAGGGATTTGGTAGTTCGTACCTTCTCACATTACGTACTTCAACATATTGTCGTCTTTCTCCTAATCGTACGTGATCACTCGATCTGGCCGTTTCCACTCATGGTACAACTTTTTCGATTTACAGAAGAAGTTCTGATGCCAACAAACCAAATATATGTAAGCTTATAGGAAAGGTAATTGAGTAATATGATAAGGGAACAGGCAAGATAACTAATAGCTACAACTCTGTCCATGGTCGTTAAACTGTGGGTTAACTAGACATGTTCTTTCCCGTACATGAGCTTGTTCCGTAGGAAAACGAACAATAGATCCGTCGTCTGCATGTCACACAACGTGTCATTCATATATTGTTAGGAACCCTATTGGAAATATACTAAATAAGTGCAAATGAATCGATTACTTCATTGTCTGTAAACTCATGTGGAGGGAGGAGCTTCATCCACCATCCCTTCGGCTTCATCAATAACACAGCCTGCTGAAAAGTCTTTTCTAGATGGACAAGAGGGTCATCGATCCACTGTTGCAATTGCCGCTCAAACTTCTTGGGGATCAGAAACATCGGGTTGTATGCCTTACATTGTTTCAATTTTTTGACACCCGGGTCACTGTACGGACAACCCAATGTCCAAGCCTAGCGGCGCCTTCGCTTCTGACTGGGTCTAGATGTGGGATCCGGGCGAAGCACACCCATCAATTTGATGGGAATTGGAATAGCTGCCAACTCCTTTACCTCTTCAATCTCCCTCTTCACGGCCAGCCTGTTCAATTCCCAGGCTTCCTCCAACCTCTTCATCTATGATTCAATTGCCGGTTGGAGGGTCTTGTGGATGGAAGTCCTAGTGGTCGGGGCTATGACCTGCATGGACGAAACAATAGACGAATCACAAACAATATAAATTAATTACTAATGTTAATATAAACGTGCCACTGACCTCTGAAGTGATAGGATGGTTAGCTGATCTGGGATCCAGATGCACTACATCAGCTTGCTTACTGGATGAGGCGGTGGGATCCTCGGTGTCATTGTCGCTAATGTGTAATACTAATGGGAGATCGGAGGCAGTCTTTGGCATTAATGTCTCTAGTTGGGAGGCAGTCTCCACATTGCACCAAACATCAGGTGTAGTGCATTGGTCCTTCACTGGACCACTGCCCATCTTCTCAGACATGTTTGGGGGGTCGTCTACCTTCAAATTGATAGAGGGTGTAGAAGAAACTTCTCTAGCCGCTTGATCTAACTGTCGCTTGACACGGTATTCGGTATCATCCTCATCATCAGATGTCATGTCGTCACCACCTCCATCGCCTTTGTCATTCTCATCCCAAGTTGCACCAAATCGTGGTGCATCCACATATTTACCCTAAAGCATGCGAATAAACAACTATTTACAAAACTCTACTATAAGCCATACAACAAACTCAAATTTAATGGAAAATGAAATACCTTCGACAGCTCCTACAAATATCGCATAATAGCAAAGAGATCATGCTTCACATCAGCAAACTCAGAACTCATCGTACTAAGCTACGACCTCACGATGGCGAACTCTATCATCACCCTAGTCTGAAACTGCTCTAGACGGGTCTCTATCCGTCTAAGCTCGTCGCTGAAACGGGGACTACTACCATGGACGTCAAGTATGGTCTCATCCCAAAAATGATGATGAACTGGGTCTTCGTGGAATACATCTTCAAGATGAGCATCCTCCACCCCCTCATTTGCTACGTTGTCATTGTGCATCTCTCGAACAACGTCCTCCTCGCGAGCGCCTTCCCTACCATTATCTGCCACCTCGTCATCATGCATCTCCTCGACAATGTCCTTTCCACCCTCATCTACTTCGTCCTCCACACGATCATCCCCATGATTGTTGCCTCTCTCTTCCATAAGGGCCTCCTGCTGACCTTCAGCAAGACGTATTAGCGATCCCTGTATGCGAACGTTGATGGAGTCGGGAGACAGTACACATGCCTCAGGTGCTCGTGCTACCCACTGCATATAGGCCACCTCCTCCGCACTAGCTACCAACCTCGTGGTAACTACAGTCAATGTCTACACAGTACGTAGAATGGGTTACAGGTTACATGACGAAACTATGAAAGAAGACGTAATAAGAATTAAGACGAAAAATAAGACGATTAGTTTACTTACATGATCTGAGTCGAAGATATCCTTGCAGAGGATGTTGTATGATGGGGAGGTATTACACACCCACCTCGAGAGACGTGGTATCGCCTTCTCACTGACACGAATCGCAACCCGATTCATAAGGAACGAGATCGTCTCTTACGCCCATACTTAACAAAAAAAAAAAGAGTTAAATTTAATACATGATGAAGAAAGCGAAAAAAAAATATTAATTTTAGAGAAACAAAATATAACCTAGAAGGCTATAAGGAACTTATATAGCGTGTATCTCGCAGTCTTGGTGGGGTCGCCACGGTTTATCGCAGGAGTAAAAGCCCTTTTCAGGCTAGTGATCGTCTTACTAAAAATCACCCCACTCTAGTCGTAATTACATAATACCTCTCAGTCATCCACTAGCCCTAGGAGATTATGGTCAAACCTTTGTTTCTTCTCCCACCCCATCATAACACAGTCAATGAAGAATGCAAGTGCGACTTTCACTACATCCTCATCCCTCCTAAATTCTATGGCTACGAACTCATTCTCTGCTTCCCATTGTTTTTTGTTGGTTTGGTTCTCGAAATATAGCCTCCTAAGCCTACTCGAGTTCACCGACCTCTGTATAGTCCTTGTTCTAACCTTGAACCCAGTGACAAGGTCAAATTCATTCTTACCAAAGGATACTATATTCCTGAAAAGGTTTGAGGAAATTATGTCTGACCTCTCGTCTCTTATCTCCTTAAGAGGTAGGTGGTGTATCAACGAGCCATTAAGGATAAGGTCATAGTCTAGGATGGGTCCAAAAATGGTTTGTCTAAACATATCTAACTGGACCCTAAATAACTTCCTCAAGATGACATCCTGAGTGTAAACTAAATGACTACACGATGTCAACTGTGCCTTGAAGTAGTCCTGAGGCAAGATCCTTGGCTCCATTAAATCCCTGCATATAACACACAATAGGGCACTATGAAGATGAGAATACATGCTACATACACAAATAAATTAGACATTCTCAAGCAAAAGTGACAAAATACCCAAATCCCCCGAAAGGTTTGAACCCACCAAGAAATTTGGGATTATGTTACTATACTACTGAGAGCGAGATCAACGAGAGCGAGAGCGAGACTAGTGAGAGCAAGACTACCGAGAGCGAGACTAGAGAGAGCAAGACTAGCGAGATTAGTGACAGATCTTCGAGAGCGACAACAAGAATGAAACACTACTTATGAGATTTGGGCATTTCCTACTCATATCCGATTTTCAGGCATTTCATACACATTTTAAACTTCCTCTACTAGAAACCCTAAATTTCTTTTTTGTTTTTTACCCAGTGACAAACTACTCGAAAACCTAAATCTCGACATCAACATTTCATAGAAGTTCTTAGGTTTATTTCCAGAAATTTTACCGCAATTGATAGAAAATAGAGAGTGCTTAAAAGTTAAATGGACTCTAGACGAAGTACCTTTGAAGATATTCAAGGTACTTGTGTAAAACAAGGACTGGAGATTTGGCCATAATCGACAATCTTCAGCCGCTTTTCGTCGACGACAGGTGTTTTAAGGGATTCGGAACTAGGCGAGCATGGTCATTTTCTTTAGGGAAGAAGACAACGGTCTTAGGGTTTAGGCAAGAAAAACCTATTTTGAAGAAGAAGGAGCTTTCAAGAAAGGTAAAAAAAGGGGAGTCTTTAGGGAAACTCATTATAAAAGGGAAAATTTAGAAATTTGAACCGTTGGATGGTGAACCGGGCTTCAAGAAAGTAAAATCTGAACCGCTTATTGGGAAGACGAAACGATAGCAGAGACAACGAGACTAGCGAGAGCGAGAGCGAGAGCGAAAAGCCAAAATACACATGAACTTTCGGGAAATTTGGGCATTCTGTGACTTTTTCCGTAAGATCATGTTAGAAACCTTATGGAAAAAGTGATAGAATGGCCAAAATTCTCGAAAATGACCCGGTTAACTGGAAGACTAAACAATAGCAGAGAGAGTGAGACTAGCGAGAGCAAGAGCGATATTAGTGAGAGCGAGAGCAAGAAGCCAAAATACATGGGTTATTTTAAAGAATAATGTTATTTAAAAAAAAATTCAAAAAATAGGGTGGTTTAGAAACTGATGACAAAAATAGCGTGGTTTGGAAATAATTTGAAAATTGGGGTGGTGAAATCGTGTACCCGGTACACGATTTCAGTCAAATTTCCCACGAGTTTGCCAAACAAGTTGGACTGGTCATGCTATAATCGCGAGGAAGGAGGAACAAGCAGTTTACGCTTTAGTAGCTACCGTTTCACTAGCTCTAGTATTCACAGGCTTTCAAGGAATGGAATATTATCAAGCACCCTTTACTATTTCAGATAGTATTTATGGTTCGAGTTTTGATAAAAAAGACTTCTTACCCCCGTTCTTTTCCCATGATACATCCAAAATCGTCCGGTTTTTTCCCATGATAAATAAGTTAATTAGTTAATTACCCACTTAAATGAAAATTTGCTTCTTACTTGTGTTTATCAATTATTGTATTAGTTTCATTGATTCTTAATTTTTGAAAATGTAATGGAAAATCATTAATTCATTTAGTTAAAGATAAAAAGTTAATACAAATCAGAAAATTTAAAATACAAATCAAGTGCCACATGGTGGTCTTCTTCGCGCACGTTGTCTACGACGAGGCACAGGCACTTCAATTTGTTGTTGCTGGTGGATTACATCGTCGATATCCTGTTGGGTGACGACAGATGGAAATTCATCGTGTGCATAATATTCCTATTGGTGGCCAGAACCGGATGCAATGTCTGGTTGTAATATGTGAGGTTCCTGGTCATGACGTGAACGCCAAAATGATATATACTCTGCATGAATTTGACGCCAGTTTTGGTCGTGTTTACCTCTTAAATCGATTTGGTGTAGTTGAGGGAGTGTATTACACAACGTCGGTACTGTTTGCCACATACCGAATTGTCGCAACACTCGATCTGGTTGATGCCACTCTACGATATGCAAGCATATAAGTGGGCTGACCGTCAACCAAATGTCTTGTCCATAATGACAGTAATCAGGCAACAACGACATAACATGTGGTGTATATGGCGTCCAATTGATCTGAAACCATGTACAAGAATAATTAGAACCTAAAACATATGTAAGATTCAGTTATGTGCAACATATTTATTATTACCTGATTTTGCATCAAACGGTCAAATATTGAGCAATATACCAACAACATGTTTGCTGATTGTTCAGATGGAGCTAATACACCGCTCCATCTATCACATGGATATAAAACAATTAAATATTTTGTTAATTGTATTGACAAAGAAATTAATATATACAGAAAATAATACTTGACACTGAGTGGACGTCCTATAAAATGTTCTGAGGTTGTAATTGGACTTGTGGTGCAACAATGCTAAATCGATCATAGGCCCATACTTAAAGTAGTATCCGTGGGCCTGCTATATCCAAATCTTGTGCATGACTGGCTCGACATAATTCTCTGTACAGCCATGCAAGATAAGCAACACCCCACGAATAATTACCAGCTTGCTCAAAACTGACCAGTAGTGGGAGGAACATAAGTGCACCAGCGTGTCGGACTTGTCAGCGAACAGAAAGCCTCCGATAAGCTGCATGATATATGTTCCTGCATATCTCTGTATACTGACGTCATCGGCATCAGGAGACAATTCTGTAAACTGAGAGGCTAACCACGGGAGACTCAACCTTGAGTCTTTTAAGTCAAGTGGTCGAACGCCTAAGAAACCTTCACAAATCTGTTTCCAATCATGTTGCAAAGAACCAGTAACAGGTTCTCCGTCCACTGGTAGTCCAAATTGTACTGCAATGTTCTGCAGCATAATGGTGCATTCCCCACCAGGCATATGAAATGTGTGGGTCTTTGGTCTCCAGCGCCCTACTAAAGCAGTAATCAGGTGTCAGTCCAACTGTATGAATCCAATTTGTGCAACCCCAATAAAACCGGCCTGTTGTAGATAAGGCACTATACGTTCATCGAACGGTATAGTATGCTGAGAAACTGCCTCTCTTCTCCGATAACATAGTACCACGATGGATACATTATCTCATACTGTCTGTGATCGGTGAGTGTTTTGAAGATATAGCTGAACAGGGTTAGATGGACCAGGATCCATATTCAACGCTATTAAAATAAACAAAATTCATTACAATGTTAAATAAACGAAATACATTACAATGTTAAATAAACCAAATTCATTGCAATGTTAAATAAACGAAATACATTACAATGTTAAATAAACGTAATACATTACAATGTTTAATAAACGAAATACATTACAATGTTAAATAAACGAAATTCATTACAATGTTAAATAAACGAAATACATTGCTTGCTAAACTATGAATGACTCGAAGATGAAGCTCCTAAATTACGGAGTGGACAGGTACACTTGTTATGCCCTGATCCCTTGCATATCCCACATCGAACTTTCGTGCCTGCCTCGCGCCAATCCATCTCATTATGAATTCGCGAAGTTTTGGGTCTACCATGCTCCCTTAATAAGTTTGCGTTAGGATGCACTTCCGTAAATGATAACTCTGGCCAATAGTCAGGGTGCTGTATTGGATGGAAGCGACATTTATAGCATAACTTTAAATGAGACAATTTATAGTATCCATCAATCAGATGCACGTATGACAAACGCATGTAATTACAAATTGCAATTACATGAGAGCATGGAATCTTGAAAGACTGCCACTTGTTACAAGAACAAGTCCCCTCTTTCAAGCACACTACTTGTATGTTTTGGCCTTTGTAAGGAGAAACCATATTGATGCCAGTTCGAACTTCAAAACTTTGTGTTTCCCTGTCAACTGACGTCACTGTATGTGCAGTTGCTCATTTCTCCCACCTTTTAAGCTTTCTCATGGCATATTCTGTGTAAATGTCCCCACGATCGAGTGCTTCACTTATTTCTTGTCTACGGCATTCAAAGTATAAGATTGTCCGATAAAATATTAACCTAACAATCGATGTGATCGGTAACATTCTAGCTCCTTTAAATACCCCATTCAAACATTCAACTGCATTGGTTGTCATCCACCCAAAGCGATACCTATTATCGTGTGATTGCGTCCATTTATTCAAATCGATATCAGAAAAATATTCAAGACATTTAAGGTTCAATTTCTTTAACTCTTTCATGTTTCGAATGAACTTACGTTTTTGGTGTTGATTTCCAACCCTAAACACCAAATCTTTAAGTTGCTTTGATTTGTATTTGGAATTGAAATTACTCGCAACATGACGTAAACAATAACGATGACATGCTTTAGGTTCAGCCCAACCAATTTGCTCGTTGTTAATTGCTGCAATGATCCCTCTGTGTCTATCCAAAATTAAGCAAATCCCTTCTCGGTTAGTAACATACTCGCGCAATGCCCACAAAAACCATGACCAATTAGATGTATTTTCCCCTTCAACAATAGCAAATGCAAGAGGAAATATATGCCCATTCGAGTCAATAGACAAAGCAGTGAGCAATTTCCCTTTATACTTGCCGTAAAGATGGATTCCATCTATTTGAAAGGCCTACAGTACTTAAACCCTTCAATTGCAGGACCGAATGCCTAAAAAACACGACCAAATATAGTTTTACCAGGCACATCAGAAGGGAGAAAATGCCAATCTACTCGTGTACAGGATTGTATTACACAGCAGCACTCAACCAGTACGGAAGTTCTGAATACGATTTCTCCCAATCGCCGAAGACTACAACCAAAACTTTTTTCTTAGCTTCCCACACACGTCTGTATTTGACGTTATATCCGTACTATTTTTTAAGTGCTTCTTGTAGTACCGCCACGGGCACACTATGATCAGCTCTAACTAAATTTTGAATTTCAATGTTCATGAAATTAGAATCAGGTTGTGAATTATCTTGTGTCAGTTCTGTGTATAAACAAGTATGGTTCTCTCCAAGTTTAGTAATTTTAAACATCCCATGGATTTTGCGCCGACATGCACGCAACCTCCACCTACAACCTTCATCCCATTGTTTGCATCGCACATACCAAATATCTTGGTTCGATTCTATCACAGATATTTGGTAGTGTTCAGTCACACAATATTTTTTTACTGCCATTTGTAGGTCTTCTTTCGTATCAAATACCATTCCTTTTTGTATTATACTAGAGTTATCTGTACATTTTCCCCTTTCCTCCAAGGTTGATCCTTGTTCACAAACTGAATCAGTAATTTCCCATTCTATCTATGTAAATATCTCCGACTGAACCAACTCATTTTCATTTTCTATATTTCCTTCTTCTCCAAACAATTCATCAATTTCTACATCAATGTCACTATCCGCACAATTTCCAGCTTCAATAATAACTAAATCTTCTAGACAAAACGACATATTTAAATTCATTTACAACTGTAAAGGTTAAAAAGAAAAATTAGTCCAAAGGGTCCACGAGTTTACTACCCAATATAACTAATTTCCCACTACATTATTTACCAATAATTATTCCTATAACAATAAACGTTGAATAACAATCAACACTAAAACCTAAATTTTTTAAATTTATTCATGCATGCAAAACGTCTACATATACAAATTTATTCATTCATGCAAAACAAAATGTATATAACTATTGTATATTTATAAGATAATTAGAAAGGAAAATGTATATGCATACGTATATGGCGGCGGCGGCGGCGGCAGAGGTGGCACTGGCAGCAGCGGCTAAATGAAAAGGGAATGGTTTAAGAAGAATAAGAGAAATGACAACGACAATGACAAACGAGAAGTGAAATAAGAGAAAGGAGAGAAATGAGGAAAGAAATGAAGAGTGAAAGGAGAGATATGAGGAGAGAATTGAAGAGCGAAAAGAGAGAAATGAAGAAGAAGAAGCTGCCGGCCGATTTAAAGAGGCGAACTCGTGGACCCGGTCCACGATTACCAAAATCGTGGACCCCGTCCACGAGTTCGGTCAATGCATGCCTCTGCATGCAGACTGCAGGCTGTGCATGCTGACACTGTCGCAGTGAAATCGTGTACCTGGTACACGATTTCAAAACCCCAATTTTGCAATTTCTTTCCCCCCCCCCCCCCCC